>CAJHQQ010000268.1:0-253133 GCA_905132885.1 Moricandia moricandioides
AGAAGGAAAGTGGTCTATTGATCCATGGGCGACTAGATGCTGAGGCTGGGAGCTCCGTCCTTGTTGATCGGTGGAACTCCTCCGTCTCAACTGTTTCCTTGGACCCCGCAGCCAAGTTGCCATCTTCCTCTCCGATCGTTCTTGACGATGGAGTGACTGAGACAGAGGTTTCAATACAGCGGACGGCTCGTCAACGACTACGGTTTTCTGTTACTGATACTGAACAGATCCTGAAGTCGATTGCTCTTTCATCCAGCCAATACGCACTCCTTAGTGCCACTCCCAACATCGCGCCGAAGGGTCGATAGAGGCTTTTGAAAATCCCGAGGTGGATAAGAAGTGGAGTGTGTACAGAGGAGTGAGATCGAGCCTCTTGCCTCTAGGAGCTTCTAGTCGGTGTTTGATACCACAGTACGCGCGCCAAAGTTTGATTCAACGACTCTTTTTGGTGTGTTAGATCTTTCTCTTACTTCTCTTGTTTGCTTAATTCGTGTCTTTGATCGAGTGGGGATGATTAATGACTGGCAGATCGGAGGTCTAGCATCTTTCAAAAGAGCTTTCTCTGATGGGTAAGCCTATCGAGGAAGTTCCCCAAACTTTCTCTCGAGCTATCAAGGTTGAAGTCGGGATTAGCAAGTCAGAGAGCGATCTTGGGAAGACCGTATGTTCATTGCTCAAGGAGACAGAGGACTAGGAAAAGGGTGGCAGAGTATAGGCTGCGACTAGCTGCTAGATCACAGAGGCTAAGGTCAAGTTCTCAGGCTCAATGGCAGAGGTTGCTCGTTCCTCTTGACTGGCGGTTATCGAGTGGCGTCCAGCTACTTCAGGGTGGAGGAGCTCCGTCTCTAGAGCCTGAAGAGGCCAGGCTGTATGTTCTTATATCAGACGTGGCAGCCGTTGAGGGCGATTTTCGATTTGATCCTCGCTGATCTGAAGTCCGACGGTATTCTTCATCTGCCTTCGGATATCCCGAGGGGCAGGATCCCGTGGAAGTCGAGATTTGTAACGTTGTTGAGGGAGGAAGAGGTGACGTGGTTGAGGGAGGCAGAGGTGACGCGGCATCGTTCCTTGGTGATCTATAATGAGAGAGTATGAGGTCCATTCTCGCAAATGATTTCTTGAGGTGCATCGCGTTCCAGGTTCTGGAATTTTTGATGCCTTTGCAGATGGCGATTTAGTATGCACCTGGTTGGACTACTTTTGTGATTTTGTACGGCCCTTCCCAGTTGCTCCGAGTTCCAGCGTTTCCGTTCAGCGGTGTTCTGGAATTTACGCATGACTAAGTCCCTTCCTTTAATATGTGGCTACGTACAGTTGAGTTGTAGTACTTTGCGGCCGCTTGTTGGTAATTTTGGATTCATACAAGGGCCTCATCCCGATGCTCGTTGATGAAGTCAAGATCGTCTAGTAGCATCAGATTGTTCAAGTCTTCTTGTTCTGAGGCAGTAGTCTCATGCGGATTCCGGGAACTCGACTTCTGCCGGGATCATTGCATTCTGATACCATATACGAGGGCTAAACGAGGTTTCTTCTGTTGCTTGTCTTGGACTCGTTCTGATGGGACCACAAGACCCTTCGAGCTCTCTCTCCATCGACACTCGCGTCGAGCGTTTCTAAGTCCACCTAGGAATTTTTTGTGATAGTTTGGCCTGCCGTTGCATGCGGTATCTGCGGCAGTTGAATTGGTTGTCGTATCTTCCATTTCTTCTTGGCAGAATGCTTCAGATCTAGTCGAGATGCAACTCGGATCCATTTGTCTGATTATGATTTCATACGGGATTTTGTGCCTGCATATGATATTTTTTCCATATGTATTTTTCGACTTACTTGGGCATCCTTTATGCTTGCATTGAATCTGCTTCGACCCATTTCAAGAAGAAATTTGTTAAGACTAGTAGAAAGCATCGGTTTTACTTATGCATGGAACCGACGATGTCCATCGACCACCGCATGAATGGGTGATATACCATTGATTTTACCTATTTTACCAACGATATATAGAGTATATTTAGAGTATTTTATATGCATTTGGTATTGTTTTAGAGTATTTACAGATCTACAGGTACTTATTGGAAAGCAATTGGAGCTTTTTGGACTATTTTGGAGCATTCAGTAATGTATTTTTTATTTTATAGAATTGTTTAGGGTAATCTTCTTGGTTCTTTGTTTAAGTTACTCTTAATGCTAAGTTGAACTTGATCACTTCAATCTTAGAAATTAGGGTTCTATAGCGACAAGCGAGAGCGTGGTTATAACCTGAAAATATATCTTAAACAATCTAAATAACTAGTAAATATCGAGAGTTGAATTAGAAGTTTAGAGAACTCCATCAAACCATGAAACGCAGTACTGTTTTAAATGAGCATCGATCGATGCCATCTTATTGTCATTGATCGACGCTCTGTCGAGATGCGCGAGAGCGATCTCCTAACACTAAAGTTTGAATTCAGAACGATGCTAAATAAGACCCTAGTAATCTATTAGTCTACATTATCTAAACCTACCTGAGAATTTTCCCTAAGTCTAATCTCTAATTTAATCCTCACAAACCAAAGCAATCTTGAAATCGCTTTTAATGTTATTTTTATAATTTCATTTAGCTTTAATTTGAAAAAAATAAGTCTATTGTGAAATCCTAGAGTCTCTGTGGATTCGATCCCTAAGTACCACCCTGAACCTCTTAAATGAGAGAGTAAAGTGGGAATATCTGGTGAATTTGAAAGTGAAATAAAAATAAAATAAACCCACATCAAATTTGGCGTCGTTGTCGGGGACTCTTTCTTATTGCCATTAGAATTTATTTAGAATATCTGCGAAATTATTTTTTCCCTAAACCTTATGACACAAGTACTTAAAGGAGAGAATATGGATTCTAGACAACAAACATCGATCGACGGAGTTTGTCTGGAATCGATTGACATTAGTCCACTGCTGTCGGGCGACACTCTTCCATTGCCATCGATCGATACCGATCAACCGGAAGCAGGTAAGTACACCTTTACTGATTCTGATAATAAGAAATTAGTCTTGATAGAACCAATGAACAATAAAAGCAACGAAGCAACCCAACTAATTAATTATCAGGGAGCTGCAGTCCTCAAATAAAATCACTAAATATCCAAATAATGAGGTAAAGCATGAATTGCCAATGCTTGATTACCTAAAACCCCAGAAGAACTTATTCCATAGGTCCGTGATTCGATTATCCGATAACCCATGCTAGAAGCTCTGAGCTTAATATAGACTTCATAATTATGGCGCGCAAAAATCAATTCAATGGTTTTCCCACTGAACACGCCGAACGATCACATAGAGATGCTAGAAGACATGGTGAACGACGATTTCAATCGCTGCAAACCCTTTCCTTTCTTTCTAGAAGGTGACGCCAGGAGGTGGCTGAACCAGCTACCACCAGGATCCCTGACTTGTTGGGAAGATATTAGAAGCGCCTTCATCAACCACTTCTTTGACGAGGAGAGATACTGGGAAGCAAGAAGGGAAATATCCACTTTCGTTCAAGGTAGACGTGAATCTTTTAAAAACTTCCTGGACAAGGTTGAACAGCTACCAACTTTCGTACCCCACACCATGGATTCTTAGAGCCCCAACTCATCAACGCTTTCAATAGAGGACTAAACCTAGACTATCAAACCATCCTTGATACAGCCAGCGAGGGGAACTTCGGCACCCGAAGCCCTGTAAAGCGTTAAATGACTGATAGAAAACATAGCTTTAGGTAGAGCTTTCGAAAATAGAGACATCGAAAGGAAGGAACCACCATTTTTCGCATAGGAGAAACACTCGATCCAAGTTAGATAATCAATGGCATCAGTTGCAGCCATTATGCATGGAAATAACTTATTTCAACATTATGGTGAGGAAAATGCCGCCCCTTCCAACTTCGAAAACGAGTTGAGATCTTTGATGTGCTGAACCTGAACGATCAACGATTTAGGGAAAGCACATGCAACTTCACAAACGACTACGACACCACTGTGAACAGATATGAAAGAAGTTCAAAGTCAAAAATGAACCAAGTCTTCACTGGAAATCTTAGAATAGCTGCCGACCTTAATGAAAAGTTAGACCTGATATACTCAGAGATGACAAATAATTTGACATTCTGAACGAACACATTAAGAGAATCGACAACCAAGTGGCGAGCCAATGCTATGTCCATCAGGAGAGAGGACGGATTCTTACCTATTAAAACAGATGTTAACCCTAGGAGCCATTGCAATGTCATAGCTTTAACGAAGCGGTCGACAACTCACCCCTGGTGTTAAATAAAGCCTCACCATCGATGAATTCAAGAAAATTGCGACGGATTAAAAGAAAATCGCAATCCCATCCTGCTCGAAATTTACGAGAAAGATCCCAAAATCCTTACTAAAACTGAAGCATTAGGCCAAAATGACGACCTTGAGGAATTAATTATCGAACTTAAGGGAAAGAACATAGACGTGGGAGACATCGATCGACAACCCGTACTGGATATGGATCGACACCCTTTACCAAAAATCGATCGACGCCCTGAAGAAATAATCGATCGATGCTCTGATCCAGAATCAACCGAAACGGTTAAGCGAGGATCTACCAAGCAAAAGCCCTCTTTCCTTCAAAAAAAACCTAAGCAGAAGAAGAAACAGCTAGAAAAAGCAATATGCAAGAAAGCGTTTGACAAAGTAAACATTGAGATGCCCTAAGCGATGTCATTCACATCTCACCTTCTATTACGCAATACATGAAAGATGCAGCATCACTAGGATTCCATGAACTGGAACACTACGTGATGATGGTATCTAAAGAAATGAGCGAAATTATTCAAGGAAAGACTCCAATTAAACTCCCTGATCCTGTAGTTCTTTTTTGGACTGCACTCTTAGCAATGAGAGATTTCAAAGATCCATTTGCGATTTAGGCTCTAGTGTCAGCCTAATGTCTTATTCCGTTGCAGTCGCTCTCGAGCTAACACAATTTCAATCTACCAGGGTCACACTCTTTTTAGCTTATAGATCCAGTAGAATTCCGGAAGGTGTACTTGAGGACGTACCCGTACGTATTCATAACTGCGATATAGCTGCAGATTTCATAGTGCTTTAATATGAGCGAGAACCTCGAAATCCGATTATCTTAGGAAGACCTTTCCTGGCCACTGCCGGGGCGATCATTGATGTTATAGAAGGACGTATATGCCTCAACATCGGGAATATACCGCTGGTATTTGACATGGAAAAGATAATAAAACAACCTTTGATCAACGTTCAAACCTACCATATCGATTACCTTTCCGACCTAGCAGAAAAATCATTCAAATAAATGTGCTCGAACGAACCTCTAGAGAAAGCAAGCACATCTTCTGAAGGGGATATCTCTGCGTTTGAAGATAGCACTGGAGAGTATACAAGGTTAATGGAAGCCACAAAATATTTTTTTATATTGACGAACTCGATCCATCGACCACCGTCGATTGACACCCCAATATCACTATCGATCGACACCCCAATATCACCATCGATCGACAACGTACTATGGCGGACAACTAGAGAAAGGAAAAAGCACCCAAAATCAAGCTCAAACCACTTCCAGCCAGTCTTAAATATGATTTCCTTTACGAAAACTCCTATCATGTCATCATAAATGCAAACTCGAGTAGCGGAGAAACAAGCATTGTTGCTGAATAAACTTCGGAAGCACCGCAAGGCTCTCGGTTATTTGTTAGATGACATCCCAGGAATTTCTCCCACTTTATGCATAGGATACACCTTGATAATGAATCAAAATCTTCCTTCGAACATCAGAGGAGATTGAACCCCAATCTGAAGGAAGTAGTTAAAAAGGAAATCATGAAACTTCTAGAAGCAGGTGTTATTTATCTGACCTCAAACAGAAACTGAGTCAGCTTGATTCATGCTGTCCAAAGAAAGGAGGAATTATCGTGGTAAAGAATGAAAAATATGAATTGATCCCTACTAAACTGTCACCGGACACAAAATGTGTATCAATTACAGGAAACTAAATGCTGCCACACAAAAGTATCATTTCCCTTTACCCTTTATCGATCAAATGTTAGAAAGACTCGCAAGCCACAAATACTATTGTTTTCTCGACGGTATTCTGGATTCTTCCGGATCCCCATACATACGGATCGACCAAGAAAAAACCTCCTTTACTTGTCCTTATGAAACATTCGCATATCGCAGGATGCCATTCAGACTTTGTAACGCCCCTGCGACTTTCCAGAGATGCATAATGTCAATATTCACCAATATTGATCGAGGATTTCATGGGGTTTTCATGGATGACTTTTCGGTTTATGGTCCGAATTTCAAAGCATGTCTCGATAACCTGTGTAAGGTATTATCTAGATGCGAAGAGAAAATTCTGGTTTTGAACTGGGAGAAATGCCATTTCATGGTTAACAACAGAATTGTCTTGGGACACAAGGTCTCGCGCAGCCAGAATTGAGGTGGACAAGGCAAAGAATGACGTAATGATGAAACTGCCACCACCCACTAATGTCAAAGACGTTAGAAGCTTTCTATGACATGCTGGATTCTATAGGCGATTCATAAAAGATTTTAGCAAAATTGCTAGACGTCTTACTGCACTTCTGTGCAAAGAGGTGAAATTCGATCATACGCCCGAATGTCTCGAAGCCTTCAAAACAATCATATCGGCGCTCATATACGCCCCTATTGTCCAAGCACAAGAAATGGGATCTACCATTCGAAATTATGTGTGACGCCAGCGATTTCGCTGTAGGCGCGCGGTACTTGGACAAAAGAAAAGACAAAAAATTTCATGCTGTATACTACCCCAGCAGAACTTCTCGACGATGCGCAATGTAACTATGCGACAACAGAGATATAGCTATTGGCTGTGGTTTCGCCTTTGAGAAATTCCGATCCTATCTAGTCGATTCAGAGGTAGTAGTTCACACGACAATGCAGCATTGAAATACTTAATGAACAAAAAAAGACACTATAGCCGAGACTTTTACGGTGGATTCTCCTTCCCAAGAATTCGACATATAAGTTGAATATAAGAAGGGAGTAGAAAATGGAGTCGCATATCACCTATCACGAATAAGAGTAGACAAAGACATCCCTATAGATGATTTCTTACCCCTGAAATTGTCTACTTAGCATAATCGACTTTTGTTGGTGGCGTCAGTTCGGCACATGAACTGGAATCGATCGATCGAGACACTAATACTGTTGAACGATTATAGCCGTAAAGCATCGATCGATTTGTCCAGACTCCATCGATCGACGATGCATTTGAGAAGGAGGATGAAATAATCATTCCAATTAATATCAACGTCAGTTGTAATCCTTCGACTCCTAATGATGATTCTCCCAGAGACAGAAGTTTGAGTCTGGGGGTATGTGCACTAAACATCACCGATAGACCTTGGTATGCAGATATAGTAAACTATCTTGCGGGCAGAAGTAGAAACCAAAACTCTTCAAGGGATATCATAAAAGAAAAATTTTAGAGAAATCCAGAGATATCACTGGGATGAACCTTATCTTTACAAACAATGTTCTGACGGCATATATAGAAGATGTGTTGTCGAAAGCGAAACTCCAGAAATTTTATATCAAATGTCACGGATCCGATTACGCTATGAAATTTTGCTAGTTTTAAGACAGTGTCAAAAGTCCTACAAGCGGGCTTTTGGTGGCCGACTTTGTTTTGAGATGCTCAAGCCTACATAGCGAAATACAATCCCTGCCAAAAAAGAGGAAAAATCAGCAAGAGAAACGAGATGGAACAAAATTTCATACTTTTTCCCTTGTTCGCACAGAAATAAATACATAGTGGTCGTTGTAGACTATGTATCTAAATGGGTGGAAGCAATAGCAACTCTGAAAAATGATGTTGCCATAGTCGCTAAACTCTTCAAGAGTATTATCTTTCCCAGATTTAGAGTTCCGCAAATAGTAATAAGCGATGGAGGCATCCACTTCATTAACAAAGTGTTCGAAAAACTGCTCAAGAAACATGGAGTTCAGCATCGAGTAGCTACACCCTATCATCCTCAGGCCAGCGGACAAGTGGAAGTATCCAACCATCAGATCAAAGAATTCCTAGAAAAGAAGGTAGGATCAACCCGTAAAGATTGGTCTTTGAAGTTTAGATGATGCACTTTAGGCATACCGACACATCGTTTAATACTGCATTAGGACCTACCCCATTCCACTTAATCTATGGAAAATCATCCATCTCCCTGTAGAACTGACGCAAAAAGCCGAATGGGACATAAAAATATAAACTTTTGATGCTAAATCCACAGCAGAAAAGAGATTAATTCAACTAAATGAGCTTGAAAAATATCAGATATCGCGCCTACGAAAACTCAAAATTGTACAAGGAGAGAACGAAAGCCTATCACGACAAGAAAATTATTTCACGGCATTTCAAACCAAATAATGAAGTACTCCTGTACAACTCTTGCTTAACTCTATTTCCTGGATAATTACGTTCTCGTTGGTCCGGACCCTTCACCATCAAAGAAGTTATGCCTTACGGGACAATTGTCCTATTTAATCCTAAAGGAGGAGATTTCATGGTGAATGGGCAGCGAGTGAAACATTATTGGGATAGATCTGAAATTCCGCATACTCAGACCACAAGTCTAGAGGTGCCTAAACCCGAATGATATGCCCATTTTTCGTCAAGCTAACGACTTTAAACAAGCGCAGAATGGGAGGCAACCCACCAAATTTATATATATTAATACAAATAATAATAAAAACATAAAAAAAGAATAACATATATAATAGCAATAATTAATTAATTGATAACAACTATATAATAATTACTTATTATTATGCAATTACAAATTTCTTAAGTGAATGTTGAGTCCGCCGCCAGACCATCGATTTGACGCCCCTATAGGACCATCGATCGACGATCGTGTGTCGAGTAGGTCAACTCGACACGACCCCGATTAATAAACCACTTTTCTCCTAAACCGCCAAAACACACGAGTATCCATCACTCCAATTTATCCCCCGATTTTGGCCGATTTCGCTCGTTTTTGAGCCTAGATCACTCGATTTTTTCCCTTCCTACCTGTTTAGTTCATTCAGTCACTCAGTCCTGGCCAAGGAATGTTCTTCAAATCTCTTAGTTTAGGGAAACTTTATGGTTTGAAGAAAAATCAAATCTTTGTGGTTTAACTCGAATTTAGGATGATTTAGAGTGATGGAGTACTAGATTAGGAATTATCTCCTATATTTGAACATGATTTTTCCCCGATTTGAGTTCATTATTCTCGATTTCGTATTCGATAATTGATATAGCCTATTTATTACCAGTTTTAAGCCATGTTATAGGCTCTATTTAGGGTTTATTATGTGTGTTTATGCTATGTTATAAGGTTTTTACAGGTCCAAGAACGTTTTTGGAGATATATGTAGATACTCTGGAGATTTTGGAGCATTTAGAGGATAATGATCCGTAGCTGATCATTGAGAGGGTCGAAGTAAAAGACTACTATCGATGGACGACACTACCTTGACGACGACCGATGTTACATGACCAAGATCAATCGAAGCTGAAACACTTGACATCCATCGATGACCAACTCGCAGACATCCGATTTTAAATCCAAGTTAGAGACAAGACACAAGACTACAAGATTACCCCTGGACAAGTTTGACCTAGATTTTAGGGTTTTATATTTATACTTTATGAATTACACCAGAAAAAGTACTAGTGTGGGCAAGTGTGTGTGTGTGTGTTTCCACCAGCACTCCATTATAGTTTTTAAGATTTATTTAAGGAGAAGATTCATATCTCCTTAGGGATATTTGTATTGGAACACCAATATTTTATCTATGCATTATATTCAGATTATTATTCTTACTTTGATTATCTCTGAGTAGTTATCAACTAGATTTAGGGTTGAATGATAGCAGTCATGGATTAACCAAAAGTAGGAATGTTAGGTTAAGTTAATATCCATTAATTGAGTTGTTTCTTAATGCATGCATTCTAGAGTAGCTAACTAGGATCTCGAAAGTAGGACATGGACGACTATGAGAGTAGGTTATGTGTTATAATTCACTCCATTGAACTAGGTGGTTAGGCGCATGCGAGAGCTGGTCTAATGAGCTTGGGTGAACATATCAAATCTCATTCACACTTCCTTTCTGATTTCACCATCGATTGATCCTAAGCCTTAGCCGTCGATCGATGGTCTTTCTTTTGCTTTCATACGAGAGTTGGAGTTAATGGGGTCAGAATGGTTAATATTTGTGTTCTAGGATATTTACGTATCCATGATTCTATTCTCTATAATTCATTGAGCTTGAAACCCTAGATCTAGCATATTTACATTTGCAACTAGTTAGTTTAGTAGCATATTTTCATATTTACACTATTAGCATAATTCAATATTTATACAATTAGTATATTTCCATATTGCATCTACACCTTCCAATAAGGAATATTTCCTTGGATTGATTACTTGTTACCAATATATATATAATCACCTAGCTTAACCTTTAGAAATAAGAAATCCATTGTGTGTCATTGTTCTCTGTGGATTCGATCCTTAAGTACTAGCACCTGATCTCTCTTGGCAAGATAATTGTTTTGTGTGTTAGGATTAAGGGTTAATTTGATATTTATTTTTTAGAGATATTTATACCCTGCTAGAACAATAAACACACCCATGTAAAATTTGGCGATGTTGCCGAGGAACATTATTGACCATATAGATTTAATTTCTAGGGTTTAGTCTAGGTTTGTTTTTACTGTCAAGTTACTGATTTTATTTTTTATTTGTTTTTCAGGTGCATGCAAAAGAGTACAAGGAACAATAAATGACAAGAAATACAATATTCTCAAAACCCATATAAACTCAAACGTACGATCCGCAAAGAACCACGACAAGCATCGATCGATGGCATCACACGCAGCGTCGACCGATCACTTCTTTACGAACAACATCGACCGATCATCAGAACTCTAGCATCGACATACATTGATCACTTAGCATCGATCGACAACATCTCACACGCATCAGATGGTTGCGCCTATAGTAGTGGTTCAGAATGAGAATGGAGACTTGGATGACCTCAACGGTCATCTGCATAATGCAGCAGGTCAAAAGATAAACGATCAGGGGGCTTAATCCCTAATACAGAAGCAGAAGCAGACACTGCATTAACTCAACCGGAAGCTAACGCCCAGCTGCTTAGAGAAACACAAGCTGACTACAACCGTCCAAACAAGTTCTATGCCAACAGATCCGCCATTCGTCTTTTTGTTTTTCAGAGAAACGATTTTATGAAATCAAGCCTACTTTCTTAGGATTGTGTAGCACATACACCTTACCATTGGTTGCGACATGAGCACCCTATGGATCATCTGGAGCGATTTGAGGATCTAGTGACTTGGTATTCAAAGCCAATGGAGTCCTGAGGAATATCTTTTTATAAGCTCTTTCAAGTACTCAGTTGTTGGAGAAGCTTTTATTATCTTAAGCAACTACCACCAGGATCCTGACATCCTGGACTGACATCAAGAACGCTTTCTTGCGTAACATCTTTGACGACGCAGAGCAGAAGATCTGAGGAGCAAGATTGCTAATTTTTAACTACATCGTCAGAGTCTGTTCAGAAAACTCTGGATCAGATTCAGTCATATCAGAGAGACTGTCCACATCACGGGTTCAACGAAGTGCATCTTCTTAAACTTTATTCAGAGGTATTGCGATTACGATATCAGATGGCTGTGGACACAACTAGTGAGGAAATTTCAGCACCATAAGCCCTGAAGAAGCTACAGATTGATGAGAATTTGCATCTATGTAGCGGTGATATAGCCTATTTATTACCCGTTTCAGGCCATGTTATATGCTCTATTTAGGGTATATTATGTGTGTATAGGCTATGTTTTAATGTCTATACACGTCCAGGCACGTTTTGGAGATATATAGGAGATACTTGGAGCTTTTGGAACATTTAAAGGAGAATAATCCGTAGCTGATCATTGTGAGAGTCGAAGTACAAGACTGTCGTCGATCGACGAGACTATCTCGCAATCGAACCGATGTTACATGACTGAGATCGATCGGGTGTTCACATCTTACATCGATCGATGACCAATGCACAAACAGCCGATTTCAATCCCAAGTTAGAGATGTGACCCAATATTACAAGATTACCCATGTACGAGTTTTGACCTAGACTTATGGTTTTTATATTTATACTTTATGTATTTCACCAAAAAGATGTGGGCTGTGTGTGGTGTGCTGGTGCCTAGGTTTGTGGCAAAGTGTGTGTGTGCACCAGCACTCCATCATAGTTTAGGATTTATTTAAGGAGCAGATTCATAACTCTTCAGGAGATTTGTATTGGCAACCCCAACATTTTATCTATGCATTATAGTCAGATTATTATTCTTGCTTTGACTATGTCTGAGTAGTTACCTATTAGATTTAGGGTGAATGATAGTAATCATGATTAGCCCAAAAGTAGGATTGCTAGTTAAGTTAATATCCATCAATTTAGTTGTTTCTTAATGCTTGCATTCTAAAGTAGCTAACTAGGACCTCGAAAATAGGATATGGACGACTACGAGAGTAGGTTTTGTTCCAGAATAGACTCATTGAACTAGGTTGTTAGGCGCATGCGAGAGCTGGTATAATTTAGCTTAGTGAACATATCAAATCTCGTTCACACTTCCTTCTGATTTCACCATCGGATGGACATAAGGCCTTAGCCGTCGATCGATGGTCTTTCTTTTGCTCGCATACGAGAGTTGGAGTTAAAAGGGTCAGAATAGTTAATATTTGAGTTCTAGAATATTTACATATTTGTGCATCTTATCCTCTATTATTCATGAACCTTGAAACCCTAGATCTAACATATTTACATTTACATCTAGTCAGATTACTAGCATACTTCCATAATTACATTATTAGCATATTTCCATATTGCATTTACACCTTCTGATAAGGAATATTTCCTTAAACCAATTACTTGTTACCAATATAAAGATAATCACCTAGCTTAGTCTTTAGAAATAAGAAATCTATTGTGTGTCATTGTTCTCTGTGGATTCGATCCCTAATTACTACACCTGATCTCTTATGGCAAGAGTATTGTTTTGTGTGTGAGGATTAAGGTTTAATTTGATAGTTAATTGCTTAGGATATTTATACCCTGTTAAAACAATAAAAACACACCCATGCCAAATTTGGCGCCGTTGCCGGGGAACATTGACCGCCATTAGATTTAATTTCTAAGATTTAGTTTAGGTTTGTTGTTACTTTCAAGTTACTGATTATTCATTTTCTTTGTTTTCAGGTGCATGCAAAAGAGTACCAGGAGCAACAAAGGACAACAAATTACTGTTCTCAGACCCACAACAACTAGAGCGTACGATCCGCAAAGGAAGACGACTAGCATCGATCGACTGCACCAACTCAGCCTCGACCGACACTTCTTTACGGACAGCATCGACCGACATCAAAACTCTAGCATCAACCGACATTGATCACTTAGCATGTATCGACAGCATCTCACCCGCATCGATCGACAGCATCTAGACGACAGCAAACGAGTTCAGATGGTTGTGCCTATAATAGTGGTTCAGAATGAGAAATGGAGACTTGCATGACCTCGACGGGCATCTGCCGTAATGCAGCAGGTCAAAATATAGACGATCAGGGGGATTTAATCCCTGATATAGAATCAGAAGAAGCGGACGCTACAATAGCTCAACCTGAAGCTTATGCCCAAGGTTCCAGAACCATGGGGATTTCAAGGCCAATCAGAAGACCATGGATCGAATTTATGTTTGACAAGGTACTGGAGGGACATAAGAAGATGATTGTGGATTTCAATGACAAGTTAAATTTCTTGTACCTCCACCTAAACACAAAGATCGAAGATCTCGACACCCGTGTGAAAAAGCTGGAAAATGAGGTGACTCAGGGGAGTGAAACCCTTACGAGATACAAGGTAATGGTCAAGGAGAAGGAAGAATCTGGGCAGGAACATCACGTCAATGCTGTGATTGATGATGATTTTTGGATAGATGTCAAGAAAGAGAAGACAAAAAGAGGAAGGATTCCGTATAGGAAATCCGAGTTCGTTAGACAGTTCACCACACGCATCGATCGATACCAACTAGAGATAATCGATCGATGGTGAAACCTACAGAATCAGTGGCTTCGTGAGAATCGACCAATATCGATCGAAACCGTTCTCGTGACATCGATCGACAGTGTGATAGAAGAATCGATCGACAGTACACCTCGGAATAGATCGACAGGAGACAAGACCATGTTCGGCTACCAAACCTCAATGCAAATTTGATTGTGAGTTCGACCGTGACTGCCTCAGAACAGTATACAGACACAACGAAGCTATGGATACTGATAGAGAAGATGAGGGACACTCGAAGAGGAGGAAAAAGATCCCAAAACATCAACGCATAGAAGCCAATTAAAAGGAGGTAGATAGCTTTGCTAGAAGAGTTTTTAAAATTCCTTTAGATATTTCTTTTGATGAAGCTTATTATACTCACAGATTGTGGATGCTTTTCAGGGAAACAAGGGAGACAGATAATGACATAGAGATAATGTTCAATCACCTCATAGAGAAGATGAAGTAGAGAACCTATCTGAAGAAGAAAAGTGATCCTGGAAATTTCGTGGTTCCATGCTTCAAAAAAGGAAACAAATATCCCAACGCCCTTTGTGACACTGGATCTTCAGTGAGCATTATGCCAAAATCTATGGCAGAGGAGTTGGACCTGAAAATGGAACCCTCCAACGATTCTTTTACTTCGTTGACTGCTCAAGAGTGAACTCATGAGGGATTGTAAAAAGATGTTCCTGTGCAGATCAACAATACCTTAGTTCCAACAGACATTTATGTGATGGACATCAGGATAGATTGGAACTCTTCTCTACTACTTGGGAGAGCATTCGTGGCTATTGTGGGAGCCATATGCGACATGAAGTTAAACATGTTGTATTTATCTCTAATTGATAAAAATATTTTTTAAGAACCTATCAAAAATAAGAACAAGGCTACCCTGATCAAATTGTGCAATGATGCAGAGCTTGTGGCCACATGCTTCTGCGATTACGAGTTCAATTAGGAATTGGAAGGAACATCGATCGACACCCACACAATACATCAATCGACGGCCTTACAGTTCAAGAATCGATCGATACCCTCCCTATCGAATCAATCGACACTTAACCATCCTGACGAGTCAACACCTACAATGGGAGACTTCAAATACAACACAGCCACCTCGAGTACGACGAAGAATACAAAAATGAAGAAACAATTGAGTACCGAGGGCTTGCTAGGGAAGAGGCTGGAGTTTTTCATGTTTCCCATCAACCTAGGAATTGACATCGATCGACAGCGACCATACACCATCGATCGATACTGGAAACGAAGCAGAAACCGAACGTGATTCAGCTGAAGAACGCGAAAGAGAATATGGTTATCTACAACCAGATGAGTTTGGTATTATGAGAGATCCAGATGGTTATGCAAGAGCTATGGATGGTAGAATTCTACATGTCTCAAAGGAAGATGTGGCAGACATACTTTCAATGACTAATGGAGCTGGAAACCTTTTGGGTCACCAGTCTGATTATCGAGCATCGAGTGATGGTCGACATACGCCATCGATCGACACCAATCCAGCTTACCACAGATAAGTTAGAGTTTACAAAGACTACGATGCAGATTACAGAGAGGAAGAGCTCACTGAATCTCGCAGTCTGGCACTCCATCATTGTTTTAGGATTTATTTAGGGAGAACATTCATAACTCCGTAGGAAGATTTGTATTGTAGGTTCTGTGCCAGAATAGACTCATTGAACTAGGTTGTTAGGCGCATGCGAGAGCTGGTCTAATTAGCTTGGTGAACATATCAAATCTCGTTCACACTTCCGTCTGATTTCACCGTCGATCGACATAAGGCTTAGTCGTCGATAGATGGTCTTTGCTTTTGCTCGCATACGAGAGTTGGAGTTAAAAGGGTCAGATTAGTTAATATTTGAGTTTTATAATATTTATATATCTGTGCATCTTATCCCCTATAATTCATGAAGCTTGAAACCCTAGATCTAACATATATACATTTACATCTAGTTAGATTATTAGCATACTTCCATATTTACATTACTAGCATATTTCTATATTGCATCTACACCTTCTGATAAGAAATATTTATTTAAACCAATTACTTGTTACCAATATATATATATATATAATCACCTAGCTTAGTCTTTAGAAATAAGGAATCTATTGTGTGCCATTGTTCTCTATGGATTCGATCCCTACTACTACAAGAGTATTGTTTTATGTGTTAGGATTAAGAATTCATTTGATAGTTAATTGTTTTAGATATTTATACCCTGCTAAAACAATAAAAACACACTCATGTCAGGCAACACCAAGAACACGGATTTTGAGAGAAGAAAATCAGTTCCAGCTGTAAGCAAGGAGCGAATTGAAGAGGTCAAGGCAAAAACTGGATAGTGTTCAGAGGTTTTTCAAGAAGCAGGTTACTTTTGCAGAAGTAGAAGCAATTGAATCTGAGAAGATAAAATTGCTATACTAGGATATGGTATATAAAGTTCTCTGTGATTGACTTAATAGGATGTGGCTGCAATAAAGTAAGAGGACAATTATACTTAGATATTATGTGAGTCTTCCCTTTTCAAAACCTCTTTCTCATGCAGCTTGTTTGCCTGATGACAAGCAAAAGGATAAGTCTGGGGGAGTTCATAAAGCCTATTTATTACCGGTTTTATGCCATGTTATGAACTCCATTTAGGGTCTATTATGTGTGTCTAGGCTATGTTTAAAGGTCTTTCCAGGTCCAAATACGTTTTGGAGATATATGGAGATACTTGGAGCTTTTGGAGCATTTAGAGGAGATTAATCCGTAGCTGATCTATGAGAGAGTCGAAGTACAAGACTGCCGTTGATTGACGGCACTATCCTGGCGTCGACCGATGTTATATGACCAAGATCAACCGATGCTGACCACTTGGCATCGTTTGATGGCCAATTCGCAGATAGACGACTTCAAGCCCAAGTTAGAGACAAAACACAAGATTACAAGGTTACCCCTAGACGAGTTTTGACCTAGATTTTATGGTGTTTATATTTATACTTTATGTATGAGAAAGAAAGGGGGATATGGTACAATAGAATAGAATACAATACAATATAGTAGACAATATTCTTAGGGAGATTTGTATTGGAACCCCAGTGTGTTATTTATGCATTATATTCAGAATATTCTTCTTAGTTTTAATTATGTCTCAGTAGTTTATCAACTAGATTTAGAGTTTATTATTAGATCTATTAATAGAAATGTGTTTATTGCTTGTGTTCTATAGTAGCTAACTAGAACCCTTGATAATAGGATAGTTAGGCGCAAGCTAGAGCATGGTCTATTACCAGAGTTTATTCTGTTGAGCTAGGTTGCTAGAAACAAATGACAGTTGATTTAATTATCTAGTGAACTTATCGAATTAGGTCATAAAGCTTGACTCAAGAAACCATTGATCGACGCAGGATCATTGTCATCGATCGATGGTCATTATGTGTCAACAAGCGAGAGCTGAGACATTGGACTTAGTCAATGGATTAGACTCGCAGCGAGAGCTGGTGTCTTTTACAATAGATATTGAGTTCCATGATTAAATACCAATAACTTATATCTTCTATAATCCACTTGCCTGAAATCCTAGATCAAGCATATTTACATTTACATCTAGTTAGTTTATTAGCATATTTCGATATTTACATAATTAGCATATTTCCATATTTACATTATTAGCATATTTCCATATTGCATCTACACTCTCTAATAAGGAACATTTCCTTAGACTGATTACTTGTTACCAATATATATATAATCACCTAGCTTAACTTTAGGAATAAGAAATCTATTGTGTGCCGTTGTTCTCTGTGGATTTGATCCTAAGTACTACACATGCTCTCTCTTGTCTATAGTATTATTTAGTATGTTAGAATTAAGGATTAATTTGATAGTTAATTGTTAGGATATTTATACCATGCTAGAACAGTAAACAACACCGTATGTCAGACACTCACCTTACAAAGGACTCCGCTGGTTACAGATCAGAACCTGGAGCGTTTGATCTAGAGAATTTTAATTAGAGGGAAGAAAGAGAATGAGTATGGTGTCTACAGAGACAAATATGGCAAAGCACGAGATATAGATGGCAGAATCATCAACGTGTCAAAGGAACTTTGATTAGGACTATGCGATAGACAAAAACATACATCAGTAGCAGAAGTAGATGACATGGTACAAAGGCATCTACATAGCCCAAAAGATGTTGATGGAGTGACTATTACAAGAGGATTCATAATATTTATTACCCATAGAACAAAATTATTAGCTGGTTAAGTACGTGCGCATGGAGGAGATGAAGCAAAGATGGAATCTACTATCAGATGATTCAGAGATAGCACGCAAATGGGAGGCAGATGAAGCACCATCGGTCGACAGACGAGCTTGAACATCTATCACGCTTCATGGGGACCATTTAGACAGAGGCTGGTAGCCGAGACAGCTTCTAGAGAGTAAACTTGATGCAGTTTATGCATCTTAAGAAATGATGATGGAAGATATCTCCAGGTGATTGGATGACATATCCATACCCATGAGATAGCAGGATCGGCTGGTTACAAAAACACATTGATAACCTTCAGGAGAGGATGAGTCAAATTGACGATCACCAAGGCAAAAATGGAAATCCAAAGAACCAGAGTTGAAAAGATATAAGTTGTGGTTTCCTGAGCTTTTTGCTTTCAAATGTTTTTTCTGGGAATTTTTCAGACATTGATTCTGTCGTGACCTCGATTTTGACCCCAACTGTTAGCCCCAAGCTCGTTAGAATCATGACGTTATTGCAATGCGATTAGACAGGTTAGCTGAGTTAGGCGGCATTAATGGCTGAAGTCCGAAGAAGATAGTAAATTTTATTGCTTGATGTAGTTTGTAGAGTAAGTTTTCCAATTAGTTATTGCTTCATTCCACACAGAAGTTCTGTTAAGGTAGAAAACTATTTCTCTTCTATTTCTTTCTTTTATTGTTCTTGATCATGTTCTTCAAGCAGAAAGCTTCTAGCACATGATTGCCTTCTTGGTTTCGACCTCCCGATAGCCTTCGTACCCAGGATGGTGAAGCCCGCCGCGAAAGTTTGAATTTGTGGCGCAATTCCATTGATCATCGCGGATAGCTGATGCGTATTGGCTGGCTACGTGCGATTAAAAGGCTCCTTCACATGAATCGTGGTATCCTTTCCCATTTATACCAATAGAACCCCTGATTGTCCGAGTCACGGTGGATCCTTCGTATGCTCGACGTCATCTTGACGTTTCTGTCATTTCCTGAACTTGGTAGAGTTTCAACTTCCGAGGGCTGGAGAACGGTTGATGCTCCTCCCGATGGTTACTTTATCAGTTTGGATTGTCGATAAGCCAAATCACTCCTACCACTTGCTATATCTTATCAGAATTTTGGGTTTTAAAGCTACGAGCATGGCATCACTCTCGATGCCGATTATTTCGAGGCTTTTTCTGAAGCCAATGGGGTCGAGAACATCGCTCAGATGTCATTTGAGCCGAGGAACCAATATGGTGATAATCAAGGTGTCTGCTTCAAATTCGCATGACTATCGAAAGAGCTCTTTTTGTGCGCATAGGAAGTACGTCCATCGAAGAGAGCTGCATTCCTAGTTTAGGAGTAGATGGGGCCAAAAGGGTATCTTGACTAGATATTCGTTGGTGTTTTTTTGTTTTCTAGATATCTAACCTCGTACTGACTTTCTTTGTTTTTTCAGTCATTAATACTTCAGTTTCCTGAGGCACCTGCCTGTTGTTAGGATCTTCTTCAGGGCGGTCTAATATTTTTGGGGCCACTTTTCCTCCGAGAACGATTTCGTCTTGGAGTGGCATATCATCATTCTCGACTCCAGCCCGACTTATCGGTTGAAGAAGAATCGGGTCCGAGTATGGACGAGTTTTGTTCCTTTTGTACTTCCGAGGGAGAGGTCTCCAAGCACAAATACATTGCCGGGACCGGGGTTGGAGATGCCGTTGACGTGTTGGAGTTTCCTTCAGATGACATGTTCTGCACTGTTTTGGTCGCTAGGCCAATGGAAGTGGCGCTGATAGGTCGATTCACCAGAGTTTGACACTCTAGGCCCCAACCTCAACAGATTTTTTTTATTTCTGGATGCCCTCGACCGAGCGTGAGCCCATCGATTCGCCACAATTTCCAAAAGAATCGAGGATGCTCAACTGGGGTTAGTCCTTGCTTTTGGACGTTTTCTATTTTTTGCCATAAACTTTTGCTAACTCTAAATTTTTGAAGGGTCTACTTATCATTAATGAGGCTCTCAATGCGTGTCGCTTGGAGGCACGCACAAGTCGGTTGAAGGCTAAGACAGTCGAGAAAGAGATCGCCCGCTTGAAGAGTGAGATGGCAGCGAAGAGGTAAATCGTCGAGATCATAGAGACCGTCGCTCCAGTTCACGAACGAGTTCGTTGAGCTGAAAAAGACGTACAAGTCCGTTGATGACTACTGCAGTGTCGTGGTGCCGTTGGTGGATTGTATCTCGCACATGCCGCTGAGTATTCTTACAAAGAGGAGATGGCCAAGCAGTCCGAGTCGCATGCATAGGAATGCGAACAGAGACTCCATGATTCTCAGATCGAAGAGAGGATTTGGTATCAGTGGATCTGATTCCCCGTGGTCTCCCTTTTTCAGAGAAATCAGAAATGGGGATTTCCCGGCGAGACTGGTTAGGTGGCCATCCAACAGCCCTGTGCTGGCTACTTGTTCATGAGGTTGATGTCCGGACACTATGATCTCGGTCCGTAAGATGGGAAAGTGTTTCCTCGTCATCATTACGTTTCTAGTTATGCTTGTCGGGTCTGGCCTTTTTACGTTGCTTAGGCCGAGTTTGGCCGTGTTATACTGTTTGGGACTGGCCACTTCTGGCTTCAAGTGTCTTGCCGACTTGCGGCTTCACTGAATTGAACTATGCTTATTTTGAAAGACCTTAGAGTGTTTGATTAAGTATGGATAGAACAATATGAGCTGTCATCTCATATCTAACTCTGGGTTGAGTGGTTCCGTTCGTTGCTCATTTAAGACGGGAATGTTCGAATTTTTTCTAAAATTTGAAAGAAGTTTCGTGAGCGTTTAGATATGAATTAAGAGACATGTTATATGATCTCGTGAGATTTGATATCATGCCTTGATCTTTTCTAGACCAGTGTGTTGGCTTAGGGAAAGACCTAGGTTTAGTCTCGGTTTAAGGTTTTGCAATGACTAATCAGCTGTTGGGTTACTTGTTGCGATTTAAACCTGAATTGTACTGATTTAAAGTCCGCGATAGGTTCTCGACTTATGTGACTTGTGTGGTCAGAATCAAGCATCTCTCCAAAGATAATTTAAGTCGATTAGAAGTGCTGACCAAAAAATTAGATTTATTTTATAGCGCGGTATTATCCTAGTCGAATGTATGAGGACCAGGGGAAGGTCCTATTTTATCATCCCTTTAGAGAACAGGTTGTGTATTCGCCGGGGCCAGTTGATGAATATGATGTAAGAGCAAGTGCTTGTTTATAGGTGCAGTCGGACTGTTCTGCGTTTCAAGACTGGAGACACATGTCCAAAGAATTTATGCGACGTCTTGTTTTGTTCCCGGAAATATACCTTGCGTGAAAGATGGTTTTAATGTTTGAGAGTGGTTTTCTCGTGTTTAGGACGGAAGTCGGTTTTGACCGTGTGATTGAGAAATGTTTGTGAAGTAATGACGAAAACGTTTTTATTCCAGCTTAGGTATTTCCGAACGAGTCTTTGTGATATTTATGCGATAAAAGGTTTTTGCGAGACTTTCTAGAATCCCTTATTACGTTTTCTTTTTATCGATTGAAAATTTATAATGTCGAGTACAAGAGAAAATATTGAAAATTGTTGGAGTATACGAGTTTATGTGTAAGTATTCATTCCCACCCCTATTTTTAGAGAGTGTGATAGCTGAACTTCATCTTTTGATCAGCTGCCCTACGTTACCCCTTTTGAGGATCAAGCGTCTCGTAGTTCAAGTTGGCACCGCGAGTGTGTTTATTCGGTGCCTTCATTGATCGCCTTGGTTGTAGCCAGATCGATGTCTTCTTCTGAGTTTATCTCCTCCGGTTGGGTCAGGGAGTTAGGTTCAGAACTTGCTGGTTTTTTTGTTCGGAACCGTTGCTTGAGTAGACGATGTCGAATCGTCTTTCTTAGAAGTGTTTTCAGCCGATGGCTGAGTTATCTTCACGCGTTTTTTTCCGTCGCGGTGGTCGTGACTTGACTCAGCTTATTTTCGGCTAAGTAGAAAAGTCGCGAATGCTTTTGGCATCCCCAGACTGCAGTAATTCTGTTAGAAGTCGAGAATTTGATGCCTAGAGAATATGTCGATGGTTTATCCAAGGTTTTCCCATAATGACGATGTAGATGTCTGGGTGTTCGAATACCGCGAAGTTGATGATTTTCATGACTTCCTTTGTCATGACTGGGAGTTTGATCGATCTGAGAGTTATCGATTTTATGACCGAAAAACCGGTTAACGGTTTTGGAGTTGGTATGACTTCTCTGAGCTCGATGTTCATCATTTTGAGAGTGTCATGGAAGATGACGTTGACCATGCTTCTCGTGTCCACAAGGATTCTGGCGACTTCGAGATGTCTGATTACGAGATCGATAACAAGTGGGTCGCCGTGGGGCTGGTAATTCCACAAGCTTCCTCTTCTTCGAAGGTAGCGGTTCTGTTTGGAACGTTACGTGGTGGAGACCAGCTTGGCCAGCTTGTGCTTGAATCAGATTTCCGCTGAGAGGATTTAATCGACGAAATCGTATCGCTTTAGTACCGCGATCCTCCGATGATCATTTCACTATGCGATGATTGTTGTTGCTACCGTTTTTGTTGTTTCTCCTTCCGCATTTTTCGCCCGACTGATTTCCCCAAGATGAGTTCTACGATTGCAGGATCTTATCAGTCTTTGGGGGACGATCTGAAGGGCGGTTGAGGTCCTTTACGCTAGTTATGTTGGAGAGCTCTCCTGTTAGCAAATTTGCAGCCAACCTTACTCCGGGAACTTTGCAGTTGATGGTCGTGTGACCTCTGGTCTTGGTTGAAGTCGCAGAAGGTGTTCTTGTCGTAATTTAAATTTCGGGTCCATGTGTTGCCCGTCGTCCGCCCTTCTTCTGATCCGGATTTGATGGCATAGTTATGCGCTCCCTGTAGATCTTCCCTCTCATGATGGACATATTTGTCGTTACGAGGGTGTTTTCTTTTTCAGCTTCTGATCTGATGCCAAATATTTCGAGGACGTCTTCCTTGGCTTAGGATTTTGCGACAAGACCTTGGTCTCTTCTTCTTCGATGATTTAGTCTGTGCCTTTGTGGAGCGCATCCTGGATTGTTTGTGGTTTGTCGAGGGTTATCCACTTCCTGAATTTTGACTTGTACTAGAGCGTTCTGTGGAGCGCATCTATGGCCACCTTGTTTCTTATTCCGCTAACCCTGCACATGACGATTTTGAATCTGTTCATGAAGTTGCGGAGAGGTTCATATTCCTTTTGAGTCAGGCTCCAAAGTTCGACGTCGGAGGTTTCTTGATGTATGAACGTAGAGTATTTCTTGAGAAACTCCGAAGTGAGTTAGCGGAAACGTTCGATGGAGTTTTTCCTAATTCGGGAGAACCACTCGAGCTATGCTCCTTGGAGGTTCTCGACGAAAAGGCGGAAATTGCCGGGTCTCTTTTCATTTTCTTTGTATATTTCCCTTCCCATCGTGATCTGGAAGGCTTATAGGTGTGCCCTGGGATCAGTCATACCTTTGTAGGTTGGTACCTTGATCTTTCCAGGATCCGATACTCTGGTATCGATGTGCGAGCTGTGAAGGGTGTTTTTCGAGCCTCCTCGAGCAGTCGAGCGATTTCAGGCGCGGCGCTAGGTACCGTGGTGAATCTGATATTTCATCGCTTATAATTCCACGGCCGTTTTTGTGATGTAGTCACGGAGATTGCGAATCTCAAGATCATCTCCACCGGTCTTCCGACCTCGTCGGCGTATGCTGCGAGTGATCTGAACCTGCTCTTCAGCTAGTTTTTCATGTTATACCCAGAAGATATTTTCTTCTTCTTCTTCATAAGTCATGGCCTTTTCGATCAGGGAGTCTTCCTGAGCCACACGGCTTCTTCTCCTTCTCGGATGCACGTCAGTGTCTTCTTCTGAATTATCGGACTGATCGCTGGGATCCAAGTCGACACGTTCGTCCCCGTGTTCCATGCTCCAGTGGTGGAGGGTTTTCCGAGATTTTCAGAGCAAGGGTTGTCTCGCTGGGATTTTTTTCTATTATCCCGCGAGTGCCCAGGCATGTCCAGCGGAGTTGCGAAATCGAGTCTTGTCCCGTGAACCTTAGTGGTTTCACAAGGATGAATTACTCGGGTTGTCACTGTTAGGTTTTGACCTGTTTAGAAAGATATCCCATGAGTTTTCCTGTTCTTCCGACTTCTTTTCAAAAGCGGAGAACATCTATTTCACTCTCTTGAATGTCGCGGTGTTGGCATCAGCGTTAACCGCGGTAACGTTTGTTGCTGGAGTGTTGACATCATCACCGATGCCTCCATCGTCGCCGAATCCTCCATCGTCGCGAGTTTATCAGTTGGTCTGATCGTCAGTAGACATGTCTGATCGAGCGTTTGCAGCTGACAGTTAGATTGATCCGTATCCCCCTACTTATAGCGCCAAACTGTGGGAACCAAAACACTGTCGATTTCGGGAAATTAAGCCAAGTTAAGAAACCCTAGCTTTCCTAGAGGTCGTGAATTTCTGCTAAGCCAAACATCAAGAAATCAGACAATGAAAACAAACAAAGAAAATAATCGATAAAATGAGAGAGAGCAAAGAAGGTCTTATTCCGAATTCTTGAATGAGCGTTACAACAGGTTAAGCCTCGGCCGCAAGAGCTGCTGGTAAATTCCCTAGTTCTAACCCCCTAAGACTTTGTTAACCTAGTTGAGTCGCAACTCGAGATTAGAAAACGAAAAATTGCCTAAATCTCTCTAATTACTAAGTTTATTGTATATTTTGTGTCCCTTGACTCTCTATCTTGGTGTTCCTTATATAATCCTCTTAAGGCGGTTTCCTCTTCTGCCCCCAAGTCGTGTTTATCACTTCGCAAAAATATTCCATTTTTCTTCGATCTTCATGATTATCCCTCAAAACTTGACATTTATCTTCCAGACATGACATTTATCTTTCCTGCGAACAATAGGTCTGTCATAGTATCTTTTGGCTCAATCCCATCTAAAACCGTATGTGTGCTCTTAGCTGCGTTTTAGAACTTTTCAGGCCGTTTTCGACTTAAACGTTTTTAAGATCTTTTCCGAGAGAAAACCTTTGGTACAACGTCAGTTTTGTAAATAGTTCAAATTACTCGTATAGTTGAGGTAACTTTTGGTGTTAAGTCAACCGTTGCCGTTTTATACGAACCATTTGAATTCATACGAGAAAACAAGTTTTTACGGTTTTTATCGTAAAGTTCCAATGGTAACTTCAATCGAGACGAAACAAGAGATATTGTGATTGAGGTTGAAAAGATGTATTAATCGGAACCGAGACGGATGGTGCTGATCCAACTCATCTATGGTGAGCTCGACGTGGTCGATCCAACTCGCAATCAAGCAAATTGGATGAGCTGATCCAACTTGCATGATGGCTACTTTGATGGAGACGATCCAACTCGCCATCAGGCGAGTTCACAGTCTGGTCCAACTCGCCTAATGGCGAGCTGGACGAGGACAGTCCAACTCGCCTGATGGTGAGCTGGATGGGCGGATCCGGCGAGTTGGATGGGGAGGGTCCAACTCGGCACCAGGCGAACTGGAAGGTGACAGTCCAACTTGCCTTCAGGCAAGTTAGTGGAGCAGTTCCAACTCACCTGATGGCGAGTTGAGCTTGGTCTGTTCAACTTGTTGTCAGGCGGGTTGGACGTGGTTGTTTTGGTCGTTTTGTTGCTCGATTGTCCTTTCCGATAACTTTTTGTGCAATCTTTTTTTGAAGTTGTACAAGGTTCTAGTTGTGGTTTCCCGCCTTTTTTTGTTTTCAAATGTTTTTTTCGGGAATTTTCAGACATTGATTCCGTCGTGACAGATATTGACCCCAACAAAGACCATATTCATCGACATGCCTTTCAGAAGCAAATCCTTGCGGTTACTATCAATTAGAATAAGTTCTATGCTCACTGCAGCACGTATAAAACACTACCTGCTGGCTCAGACCACGATCTCTTACCTATCGGCAAGAATACTACATGCTCACTGGAGTATAGAAGGACACCATGCTCATTGAAGCATATCAACAGGTCTACCATCTGGTTCGGCCATGTGCCCTCGAGACCAGATGACTCCAATCAACTACATAGCCACATGCTCACTAGGTCATGTGCCAACAATGCTACACACCTATAACAAGGCTATGTACCCATCTAGGCTACCCGCCTCCAATAATATGAACTACAAATGGCTTGATCCCTCAATGAATGGTACATAGGCAATCCCAACTGAAGGATGCAGTTATAAATCCAAACACCTTCCATCTTTTCAAGACTCGGAGCCCAAAAGATACCTTTAGAAGCAGGAACCATCAACTATGGAGCAGGAAGACCATGCGGTCTTCACTAAAGATAGGCAGCTCTTGCCTAACGATCCATCTCTCCTGCTGCTACCATGTTATTCATGACATATACTGACCCATACCCATATCCCAACAATTCTTAAGCAGGATCTCCCGGTTTATCAACAATTAAAGCATGAGAATGCACTACAATAACATGTCTCCTTCTCCCTATCCTTTCGTAGAGATGAGCACGAATCACATACACAAATACTCTAACACAAGAAACTATGGCAGAAATCTCCATCAAAAACTCAGAAGATTGACTCAAGTAACTAAAAATGTTTAAGATTATTTCTACGAGATGGAAACTCTCATGATCAAGGCCAGTGTATAGAAGATTATGAATCATCTATAGCAAGTTTTCAAGGAGGCTTGAACAGAGATGTGCAGGATCGGCTAGAGATGCAAGAGTTCAACACCATGGAGAACTTCTTCACAATGTTGTTCTTATTGAGCAACAAAACAAGAGGAAGTGTTATACCAAAAACCAATATGGATCATCTTCTAAGCCAGCCTACAATAAAGAAGACAAGGCTTTCAACAAGCCAAAAGAGGATATTAAGAATTCTGGAAATGGCAGAGATGACAAAGGAAAAGCTCCAGCCACAAGATCCAGAGATGTAAAGGGTTTAAAATGTCATGGAGTAGGGCATGCCAATGAGTCTTCAACAAAAGAGAAATGATTTTGCTGGAAGGTGGAGGCTATGAAAACTGAAGAAGATCAACCAAAAGCCAACATTGGCGATGAAGACATGGATTATCCAGTCAAAGGAGTGCTACTTGTTACTAAGAGATCTTTGAGTGTGAAGCAAAAAGAAGAAGAACATAACCAGCGTGAGAACCTATTTCACACTAGATGCCTGATTCAAGACAAGGTATCCAGCTTAATTTTTGATGGAGGAAGATGTACAAATGTGGCGAGTTCTTCCCTGGTTGAGAAGCTTAATCTCAAGGTTCAGAAACACCCAAGACTTTATACTGTGTAGTGGCTTAGTGATGGTTATGTTTTTCAGAGGAGAATGTGCAATGTCTGCCTTCAATCCATGGCATAAAACATCAAATTGACTTTGCTCCAGGAGGTTTCTTGCAAAACAGATCAGCCTATCGTTCCAACCATGTAGAAACCTTGGAAATTCAAATACAAGTCACTGTACTCATGGAGAAAGGACATATCAAAGAGAGTCTCAGCCCCTGTGATGTCCATGTCATGCTTGTTCCAAAGAAGGATGGAACCTGGAGAATGTGTATAGACTATCGAGCCTTCAAGAACATCACGATAAAGTACAGACATCCCGTTCCTCATCTTGATGATATGCTAGATGAACTTCATGTTTCATGTTATTTTTCTAATATCGATTTGGAAAGTGGGTACCATCAGATTATAATGAAAGAGTGGATGAATGAAAAATGGCTTTTAAAACAAAACATGGCTTGTATGAGACTGATGAGTCATGTTTTGCGGTCTTACATAGGGTTGTTTGTTGTAGTTTTTTATGAAATCCTAAGCTACAGTAAAATCTTGTCTGATCATGTTGAACACTTGAGAAAGGTTCTAGATGTCCTGAGAAAAGAAGTGTTGTTTGCTAATTTTAAAAGGTGCTCTTTTGGAACAGATAACCTTGTCTTTTTAGGTTTTGTTGTGATTTTTCATGACAAACAAGTGGATGAAGAGAAACTGAAAGCCATAAAAGAAGTCCAGTGATCAGAAGGAAGATCCATTTGCAATACCTGTTGGGCCCATCGTAAGATCCGTGTCCAAGAAACTAATTGAGAAGACTGCTTGCCTTGTTCAGAACAAACAAAGTGAAGAAAAGATACTTGACCAAACAACCACAATCCCAACCACCTTCATTTACTAAGATGTCTCCTACAACAACTAGTTTGTTTATGCCTCTTTCTTATTTCTTTTCCCTATGCTTCTCATGCAGCCTATCTACTTACTTTCTCGTCATTCCTTGTTTTCTATAAATAGTATGTTGAATCTCTCTTTGTCTTTCAATCATCATTTTAATCAAAAACTCATTTCTCTTCTGGTGATTCTTTTGTTCTCTGAACAACTTGATTGTGAAGTGTGTGAACCCAAAATAATCAACAAATGTTTGTTCCTTGGTGAGTAATATCCAGAACGAGAGAGAGGTTAGCATTAGGCCATTCTGTAGCCTCAGAGTATCAATTCAGTCCTTCAACCCTTATCTATCAACCGTAATCGATCATCAAACCAGTAAACCATCAAATTCCCATCTATCAGTCTGTTACAGAGTAGATCCAACCAAAATCAGACTGGAAATCCTTGGAAAGATGTCATTAAGACAGATTCATAATCTTTAAGAATTTTTAAAATCACCCCATATTCTTCCATTGTTGCCTTGCGAAGGAAAAGACTATTGTCGGCAAACAGCATATGAGATATCGAGGGACTACTACACACTATTTTTAGCCCTCTCAATTGCTTTGCCTTTTCTTCGTTCAAAATATTAGTAATATAGCCTATTTATTACAAGTTTTAGGCCATGTTATAGGCTCTATTTAGGGTCTATTATGTGTGTCTAGGCTATGTTTTAAGGTCTTTACAGGTCTAGGTACGTTTTGGAGATATATGGAGATACTTGGAACTTTTGAAGCATTTAGAGGAGAATAATCTATAGCTGATCTTTGAGAGAGTCAAAGTTCAAGACAGTCGTCGATCGACGACACAATCTTGGCGTCGACCGATGGTACAAGACCAATATTGATCGATGTTTCACACTTGCCATCGATCGCTAACAAATTTACAGACAACCAATTTCAAGCCCAAGTTTTAGACAAATGACGAAGATACCCTGGACGAGTTATGACCTAAATTTTAGGGTTTTATATTTATGCTTTATGTATTACACAAAGAAGAGTGTGGAGAGTTAGATAGAGAGTTGGGAGAAGAGAGTTTAGTTTTATATTATAGTTTAAAGGTTTTTAAGGAAGAAGAATGATAACTCCTTAGGCAGATTTGTATTGGAATCCCAGTATTTTATTTATACATTATATTCAGACTACTGTTCTTACTTTAATTATGTCTGAGTAGTCATCAACTAGATTTAGGGTTGAATGATGGCAATCATGGATTAGCCCAAAAGTAGGATTGCTAGTTTAACATAATATCCATCAATTGAGTTGTGCTTAATGCTTGAATTCTAGAGTAGCTAACTAGGATCTCAAAAGTAGGACATGGACGACTACAAGAGTAGGTTTTGTGCTAGAATAACCTCCATTGAACTAGGTTGTTAGGCGCATTCGAGAGCTGGTCTAATTAGCTTGGTGAACATATCAAATCTGGTTCACACTTCCTTCTGATTTCACCATCGATCGACATCATGCCTTAACCGTCGATCGATGGTGTTTCCTTTTACTCGCATACGAGAGTTGGAGTTAAAAGGGTCATAATAGTTAATATTTGAGTTCTAGAATAGTTACATCTCTGTGTCTCGTATTCCCTATAATCCATTAAGCCTGAAATCCTAGGTCTAGCAAATTTACATTTGCATTTAGATAGTTTGATAACATTTTTCCATATTATCATATTTCCATATTTCATTTATACTTCTTTATAAGGAATATTTCCTTAAAATGATTAATTGCTATTGATATATATCTACCTAGCTTAGTCTTTAGAAATAAGAAATCTATTGTGTGTCATTGCTCTCTATGGATTCGATTCCTAAGTACTACACCTGATCTCTTGGCAAGAGTTTTATTTGTGTGTTAAGATTATGGTTAATTTGATAGTTAATTTTTTACGATATTCATACCCTGCTAGAACAATAAACACAACATGTCAAATTTGGTGATGTTGCCAGGAAACATTGATCACCATTAGATTTAATTTCTATGCTTTAGTCTAGGTTTTTTTTTTACTATCAAGTTACTAAATTTTTCTTTTCTTTGTTTTGAAGGTACATGCAAAAGAGTGCAAGGAGCAATAAATAACAAGAAATACTATTCTCAGACCCAGAGAAGCTCGAACGTACGATCCGCAAAGAAAGACGACAAGCATCGATCGACGACGTCTACTCAGCGTTGACCGACACTTCTTTACGGATAGCATTAACCGACATCAGAACTCGAGCATCAATCTATATCGATCACTCCTCATTGATTGACAGAAGCGTACCCGCATCGATCGACAACAGCAGACGATATCAGATACTTGCAACTATTGTATTGGTTCAGAATGAGAATGGAGACTTGCATGACCTCAACGGTCATCTTCGTAATGCAGCAGGTCAAAAGATAGACGATCAGGGGACTGTAATCCTTGATACAGAAGCAGACGCTGTAGTAGCTCCACCTGAAGCTAATGCCCAAGCTGCTGAGAGATCACTGGCTGATTACAACCGTCCAGACCAGTTCTACGCCAACGTATCCGCCATTCGTCTTCCAGATTTTCAGAGAAACAATTTTGAGATCCAGCCCGCTTTCATTGGACATGGACCGTAGACGCCTTACCATGGTTTGCGACATGAGCACCCTATGGATCACCTGGAGCGATTTGAGGATCTAGTGACTGCTATTAAAGCTAATGGAGTCCTTGAGGACTATCTTTTCTGTAAGCTCTTCAAGTACTCACTTGCTGGAGAAGGTTTATATTTTGTTAAGCAGCTACCACCGGGATCTCTGACATCCTGGACAAACCTAAAGAATGCTTTGTTGCGTAATTTCTTTGATGACAAGAGAGAAGAAGATCTAAGGAGCAAGATTGCTACTTTTCACAAGAACCTTCGGAGTCTTTTAGAATTTCCTGGATCAGTGTTACATCATACTAGAGAGATTGTCCACATCATGGGTTCAAAGAAGTGCAACTTCTTAGTAGTTTCTTCAGAGGTATTGAATTGCAGTATCAGATAGCTTTGGACACAGCCATTGAGGGAAATTTCAGCACCAAGAGCCCTCAAGAAGTTACTAGATTGGTTGAGAATCTAGAATCAAGCAGCAGTTCCAAGAACAAATATTTTGAAAGGAGGAAATTAACACCAGCTGTGAGCATAGAGCAGATTGAAGAAGTCAAGGAAAATATGGATAATTGACATGGTGGTGTTTTTATGTTCTAACAGGGTATAAATATCCCGAACAAATAACTGTCAAATTAACTCTTAATCCTAACACAAAATAATACTCTTGCCAAGAGAGATCAGGTGTAGTAATTAGGGATCAAATCCACAGAGAACAATGGCACACAATAGATTTCTTATTTCTAAAGACTAAGCTACGTAATTATATATATAGGTAACAAGTAATCAAGTCAAGGAAATATTTCTTATTAGAGGTATAGATGCAATCTGGAAATATGCTAATAATGAAAATATGGAAATATGCTAATAAATTAACTAGATGAAAATGTAAATATGCCAGATTTAGGGTTTTAGGCAAGTGGATTATAGAAGATAGAAGTTAACGGTATTTAATCATGGAACTCGATATCAAATGTAAAAGACACCAGCTCTCGTTGCACGTCTAATCTATTGACTAAGTCCAATGTCTCAGCTCTCGCTTGTTGACACGGAATGACCATCGATCGATGGCAATGATCCTGCGTCGATTGATGGTTTCTTGAGTCAAGCTTTATGACATAATTCGATAAGTTCACAAGATTAACTAAATCAATTCTCGTTTGTTTCTAGCAACCTAGCTCAACTGAATAAACTTCGATAGTAGACCATGCTCTCGCTTGCGCCTAACTATCATATTATCAGGGTTCTAGTTAGCTACTCTAGAACACAAGCAATAAACACAATTATATTAATAAATCTAATAATGACCTTAACAATTCTATTGTTTGGCTAATCCAACAGTACCATTAATAAACCCTAAATCTAGGTGATAACTACTCAGACATAATTAAAGTAAGAATAATAATCTGAATATAATGCATGGATAAAATATTGGGGTTTCAATACAATCTCCCTAAGAAGTTATGAATCTTCTCCCTAAATAACCCTAAAACTATGGTAGGGAGGTGCACACAAACACTTTGCCACAAAACCTAGGCACCTAGCACCCCCTCACTTTGCTCTCTTTTTTCTGGTGCAATACATAAAGTACAAATATAAAACCCTAAAGTCTAGGTCAAACTCGTCCAAGGGTAATCTTGTAATCTTGTGTCTTGTCTCTACCTTAGGCTTGAAAATTGGCTGTCTGTGAATTGGATATTGATCGACGGCAGATGTGCAACATCGATCGATCTTGGTCATGTAACATCGGTCGACGCCAACATTGTGACGATCGATGGTAGTCTTGTACTTTGACTCTCACAACGATCAGCTACGGATTATTCTCCTCTAAATGCTCCAAAAGCTCGAAATATCTCCATATATCCCCAAAACGTACTTGGACACATAACAGACCCTAAATAGAGCCAATAACATGGTATAAAACTTGTAAAAAATAGGCTATGTCAACTCTCCCAGACTTAACATTTTGCTTGTTCTCAAGCAAACAAGCCTGTGAAAGATGTTTTGAAAAGCAAAGACTCACATATTGTCTAAGTATAACTGTCACCTTACTTTATTGCAACCACATCCTATCAAGTCAATCACAAAGAAACTTTATATATCATATCTTAGTATAGCAACCAAATCCATTCTACCAACAACTTAGCGAATACTAGTCTCACTCGCCCCTTTACTGATTTCATTTCTTGGCATAAAATAAAAGTGAAGGCTTTACCTTGGGAGTGTCGATCATGGGACACATGGAATCTTACCTCTGCAAGTATCTGAACACACAGGTTGCCTTATCCCCAGTGTAATCCCCCCGGATTGGTTGAAAAAATTAAATCATAAGTAAATAGCTTAAGTATAAAACTTGATACCTCTCTCTCTGTAAGAGAGCGTCGATCGACACAGTTAAGTGCATATCGATTGATGCGATGCTTACTCTGTCGATCGACAGTGATCAAGTGTCGGTCGATTCTCTACGCATATTATCTTCCTCAGTTCTTTTTTTTTTGAATAACTGCAATAATAAAATAAAATTTTAAATTAGACTATTATAATCAAAAAATAATTAAACTTACTAAACAGTGGGTTGTCTCTTGCTCAGCGTTTGGTTATAGTCTTAAGCTCGACGTTGTGAACGTTTTGACTAGAAAGGAGGTTGATAACACTTGGGAAAAAAAGTGTCTACATCTTCTTTGCTCTTCTGAAACCATGTACCAATGAAGTTTCTGACTCCCTCATCTTCTCTAGTTTTCTCATTCTTTATGATCTCCTTAGTAACCTCCAGTGAATGTATTCTTCTTTGTAGATTCTCAATACTTCGCTGAAGCATTCTAAGTCTGGCAGCTGTAGTGTCTGATATCTCTTCTAACTTCTGAGAAATATTTTCTTTCATCAGGCTCTGGAAAAAAACGATTTCATCGAACCTATCGTCTAAGTGGTGTTTCTGCTGCGGACTTCTGTCTGTCAAACTTGGTATCGATCGATGGCAAGGTGTTGATGTCGATCGATGGCAAAATGTTGTTGTCGATCGATGTCAGTCTATCCGGTTTACTCGCATGCTGTCTCTGAATCATATCCTTCTCTTGCTTCTTCTCATCCATGTGTGTAGTCAAATTGGCGAGGCATGTATCAATAGGATAGTAGACATCATCAAGCCTCATGTAGAATCATCCAGTGACATCTCTTGAGCTTTGTAGATATCATGCACAAGATCATCAATCTCTGCTCTGCTGTATGTTTCGTGATTATGATTCTCATTGTCGATCGATGCTAGTACTTGTGCGTTGATCGATGGCTGTTGCGGTTATTCAAAGAAATTTCCTGATCGCTTAGCCATAATAAGGGCGTCCGCTACATATTTTAAAAAAGTGTTAGAATTCTCCCATTTAGAATTCTCCCATAAACACCTCGTGCAAATCCTTATACATCTCTGAAAATTCCAAACTCATCTGGTCTTAGATAACCAGCTTTTGTTTCTTCTGTTCCAAGTGAATGGTCTGGTTTATGTTTGATGTCGTTTGATGGCCAATATAGGCCGATTGTTTATGATGGATGGCCTACTCTCGCGTCCATTACCCAGCCATCTTCTTCCTCTGAGTAATCTGAATCATGTTCTTGGTAAGCTTCATTGTATCCTTGTCATGCCTAATTGGTGTCGATTGATGGTCTATTGTTGTCATCGATCGATGCTCGATAATCAGACCGGTTCCCAAAAAGGTTTCCAGCTCCATTGGCCATTTCAAGTATATCTTCTACATCTTCCTCGTGATGTTTAGAATTCTGCCATCCATAGCTCTTGCGTGACCATCTGGATCTCTCATAACACCGAACTCATCTGGTTGTAGATAACCAGCTTCTCTGTCATGTTTATCTGCTGAATCACGTTTGGTTTCTGCTTCGTTCTCAGTATCGATCGATGTCGTATGGTCGCCGTCGATCGATATCGATTTCCTTGGTTCATGGAAACATGAAAAACTCCAGCCTTTTCCATAGCAAGCCCTCGGTAATCGATCATCTCTTCTTCTCTGTAGTTTTCATCGTATTCGAGGTGGGATGAGTTGTAATCGTAATCAACATGGTGGTTGTCAATCGGTTCTAGGTTATGGGTGTCAATCGATATTGAAAGGTGGGTGTCGATCGATTGTAGACTTGCAGGACTGTCGATCGATGATAACGGTTGGGTGTCGATCGATGATAACGGTTGGGTGTCGATCGATGCTCCATCTACCGATTCCTCATTGCACTCGGAATCGCATAAGCATGTGGCCACAAGCTTTGTATCATTACACAATTTGATCAGGGTAGCCTTATTCTTATTTTTGACAGGTTCATAAAAGATACTTTTATCAATTAGAGAAAGATACAACTTGTTTAACTGCATGTCGCATATGGCTCCCACAATATCCATGAATGCTCTCCCAAGTAGTAGCAAAGAGTTCCAATCTATCCTGATGTCCATCACATGAAAGTCTACTGGGACTAGGGTGTTGTTGATCTGCACTGGAACATCTTTTACCATCCCTCCTGAGTTCACTCTTGAGCAGTCTACAAATGTGAACGAATCGTTGGAAGGTTCCACTCTTAGGTTCAGCTCCTCTGCCATAGACTTTGGCATAATGCTAACTGGAGATCTAGTGTCGCAGAGGGTGTTAGGATATTTGTTTCCTTTGATGAAGCATGGAACCACAAACTTCCCAGGATCATTTTTCTTTTTCAAACAGGTTCTATGCTTCATCTTCTCTCTGAGGTGATTGAACATGATTTCTATATCATCATCTGTTTCCCTTGTTTCCCTGAAAAACATCCACAATCTGTGAGTATAATAAGCTTCATCAAAAGATATATCTACAGTAATTTTAAGAAATCTTTTAGCACAGCCATCCATCTCCTTTTCATTGGCTTCTTTGCGTTGATGCTTTGGGATCTTTTGCCTCCTCTTTGAGTGTCCCTCATCTTCTCTATCAAGATCCATAGATTCCGATGTGTATGTATTCTGTTCTGAAATTGTTGTTGTTGGACACACAATCAGACTTGCGTTGAGGTTGGGTAATCGGACTGGGTTTCTACCTTGTCGATCGATGCAAAGCATCCATAGATTTCGATGTGTATGTATTCTGTCTCTATGTTGATTGAGGTCATGAGTATGGTATCAATCGATGTTAGTCGATTCACACGAGGCTATCAATTCTGTAGGTTTCACCATCGATCGATTCTCCTTGTCTTGCGTCGATCGATGCGAACGGGAATAGCCGAGTGACATGGAATTTTCCACACAAAACTTGCTGTTTTGGGATCTCTCTTCCTGCCAGAAATCCTCATCAATCAATGCATTGACGTGGTGCTTCTGCCCAATCTCCATCTTCTCATTAATCAGGCTCTCATGGCTCCTAATGGTCTCACTTGTTTGCATCACTTGATTCTCCAACTTCTTCACCTTGGTGCTGAGGTTTTCGAACTTGGTATTCAGGTTGAGGTACAAACCATCTATCTTTCTGTTGAAATCCACAGTCATCTTTTGTTGTCCCTCTAAGACTCTATCAACCATTGCTTCAGTCTTGCTTCCCTGAGTTTCTGGAGGAGGATCTTGGTAGTAGGAAGATCCATAAGTCTTGTTGTTGTTGAAGGGTTTTCGCTGTGAAATCTGATTATAGTTACTCCTTTGACCAGTACCATAGGAGTTCCTACTGAAACCTGGATTCCCTTGTCTCTGGAAACCATTCCCATCAATGTAATTCACACCCACTTCTTCAATCTCATCTTCTCCAGACTATATTGCTTCTACCACTGAAAAATTAACCTTCTTTCTGAGAAATTTCTGAACACTATCCAGCTTCGCTTTTACTTCTTCAATATGCTCCTTGCTCACTGCTGAAACTGATTTATTTCTCTCAAAATCTGTATTATTGGTACTGCTGCTAGATGCTACATTCTCAATCAATATTGTAGCTTCTTCAGGGCTCCTAGTGCTGAAATTTCCTACACTAGCTGTGTCCAAAGCCATCTGATACTGCAATTCAATACCTCTGAAGAAAGCGCTAAGAAGCTGCACTTCGTTGAAACCGTGATGTGGATAGTCTCTCAGGTATGACTTGAATATGATCCATGAGTTTCTGAAAGACTTTGAAGGTTTTTGTGAAAAAGTAGCAATCTTGCTTCTCAGATCTTCTGCTCTTGCGTCATAAAAGAAGTTACGCAAGAAAGCGTTCTTAATATAAATCCAGGATGTCAGAGATCATTGTGGTAGTTGCTTAAGCCAATATGAAGCTTCTCCAGCAAGTGAGTACTTGAAGAGCTTATAGAAAAGATAGTTCTCAGGGACTCCATTAGCTTCAATAGCAGTCACTAGATCCTCAAACCGCTCCAGATCCATAGGGTGCTCTTGTCACAAACCCATGGTAAGGCATCTGCGCTACAAGTCCGAAGTAAGCGGGCTTGATCTCAAAATCCTTTCTCTGAAAAGCTGGAGGGCGAATGGCGGATCTGTTGGATTAGAACTGGTTTGGACGGTTGTAGTCAGCCAGCGTTCTCTGAGCAGCTTAGTTGTTAACTTCAGGTTGAGCTATTGCAGCGTCTGCTTCTGTATCAGGGATTACAGTCCCCTGATTGTCTATCCTTTGACCTGCTGCATTACGCAGATGACCGTTGAGGAGATGCAAATCTCTATTGTCATTATGAACCACTATTATAGGTGCAACCATCTGAACTCTTCTGCTGTCGTCGATCGATGCGGATGAGGTGTTGTCGGTTGATGCTATGCGATCAAAGTCGGTCGATGCTGGAGTTCTAATGTGGGTAAATTCTGTCCGTAAAGAAGTGTCGATTGCGTAGATGCTGTCGATCGATGCTTGTCATCTTTCTTTGCCGATCGTACGTTCGAGTTGTTTTGGGTCTGAGAACAGTAAGTCTTGTCCTTTGTTGCTGCTAGTACTCTTTTGCATGCACCTGAAAAACAAAGAAAAAGAAAAGCCAGTAACTTGAAAGTAACAAACCTAGACTAAATCCTAGAAAATAAATCAAATGGCGATCAATGTTCCCCGGCAATGACGCCAAATTTGACATGGTGGTGTTTTTATGTTCTAACAGAGTATAAATATTCCGAACAAATAACTTTCAAATTAACCGACAATCCTAACACACAAAATAATACTCTTGCCAAGACAGATCATGTGTAGTACTTAGGGAAATCCACAGAGAACAATGGCACACAATAGATTTCTTATTTCTAAAGACTAAGCCAAGTAATTATATATATATGGGTAACAAGTAATAAGGTCAAGGGAATATTCCTTAGTAGAGGGTATAGATGCAATATGGAAATATGCTAATAATGTAAATATGGAAATATGCGAATAATGCAAATATAGAAATATGTTAATAAATTAACTAGATGAAAATGTAAATATGCCAGATCTAGTGTTTCAGGCAAGTGGATTATAGAGGATAGAAGTTAACGGTATTTAATCATGGAACTCGATATCTAATGTAAAAGACACCAGCTCTCGCTGCACGTCTAATCTATGGACTAAGTCCAATGTCTCAGCTCTCGCTTGTTGACACAGAATGACCATCGATCGATGGCAATGATCATGCGTCAATCGATGGTTTCTTGAGTCAAGCTTTATGACCTAATTCTATAAGTTCAGTGGATTAACTAAATCAACTCTCGTTTGTTTCTAGCAATCTAGCTCAACATAATAAATTCTGGTAGTAGACCATGCTCTCGCTTGCGCCTAACTATCCTATTATCAGGGTTATAGTTAGCTACTCTAGAATACAATCAATAAACATAATTCTACTAATAGATCTAATAATGACCGTAACAATTCTATTGTTTGGCTAATTCATCAGTACCATTAAGAAACCCTAAATCTAGTTGATAACTCCACAAACATATTTAAAGTAAGAATAATAATCTGAATATAATTCATATATAAAAAATTGGGGTTTCAATACAAATCTCCCTAAGGAGTTATGAATCTTCTCTCTAAATAAACTCTAAAACTATGGTGGGGGAGGTGCACACACACACTTTGCCACAAAACCTAGGCACGTAGCACCCCGTCACCTTGCTCTCTTTTTTCTGGTGCAATACATAGAGTATATATATAAAACTTTAAAGTCTAGGTTAAAACTCGTCCAAGGGTAATCTTGTAATTTTGTGTCTTGTCTCTAACTTGGGCTTGATTCATATGATTCTAGAAAGAGATAAAGGTCAAAAAGAAGTGAACATGATCTTGTGGTAAAAACCATTAGTGCTTGATTCCTGGAGACCTGTCCAAATATCTTAGTTAGTTAAAAAGAATAAAATGATACCCTCTAAAGACGGGATACATTGACTGAGAAAAGTGAGGATAAAGAGAGGAAAGGTATCAGCGAAGACTACCTATGTGCTCAGATATTTGCAGGGGTAAGAATCCATGTGTCCTTTGATCGATACTCCCAAGGTAAAGCCTGCACTTTGTCGGGGTAAAAATCGGTTACGACGAAACCAACGCCTGAAACTTCCCGGAAAAATTCCTCTTTAGAAAAATAGAGATAAGAAAATAAGGACGGGGAAAAATGGAATCGAGTTTCGTTTGAATTCTAAAATGAATTGATATGCCAAGTCCTCGAGTAAACAGGTCCCGACTATCGAAACAACAAAACAACTGCAGGTCTCGGTTATCTGACTCATCCGCTTGGCAAGTTGGACCGATAACGATGGTCAACTCGCCCATTCGGCGAGTCGGACCAGTCCAACTTGCCGACCGGGCGAGTTGAGCGAAGCACAATGTTCGACTCACCCATTCGAATTAGTCGTATAAGACGGAATTGGTTAACTAAACACCTAGAGCTACCTCCACTATACGAAGAATTTGAACCTTCTACGGAATGATGTCGATGCGTAAAGGCTCTTTCGATAAATTGTAAAAACGCTTAAGTCGAAAAATGGCCCGAGAAGGTCTAAAACGTGGCTAAAGGCTTACTCGCGAATTTATATGAAATAAAGTCCAATTCTTATGACCGTTTGACTTTTGTATTGCCGGAAAAGATAAATGTCAGTTTCAGAAGATAAATGTCAAGTTTCCAAGATAATGATGAAGATCGAGATAAAAAGGAATATTTTCGCAAAGCGATAAACTCGATCTAGGGGCAAAAAGGGGAAAAGGAACTGACATGTGTGTTTCTTACTGTTCTAGTAGGATATAAATATCCTAAACAATCAACTATCAATTTAACCCTTAATCCTAACACAAAAAAATAATACTCTTGCCTAGAGAGATCAAGTGTAGTACTTAGGGATCAAATCCACAGAGAACAATGGCACACAATAGATTTCTTATTCCTAAAATTAAGCTAGGTAATTATATACATATTGGCAACAAGTAATCAGTCTAAGGAATCCTTATTAGACAGTGTAGAAGCAATATACTAATAATGTAAATATGGAAATATGCTAAGAAACTAACTAAATGCTAATGTAAATATGCTAGATATAGGGTTTCATGCAAGTGGATTATAGAAGATAGAATTTAAGGGTATTAAGCATAGAACTCGATATCTAATGTAAAAGACGACCAGCTCTCGCTGCGAGTCTAATCTATTGACTAAGTCCAATGTCTCATCTCTCGCTTGTTGACACGAAAAGATCTTCGATCGATGGCAATGATCCTGCGTCGATCGATGGTTTATTGAGTCAAGCTTTATGACCTAATTCGATAAATTCACTAGATTAACTAAATCAACACTCGTTTCTTTCTAGCAACCTAGCTCAACAGAATAAATTCCGGTAGTGGATCATGCTCTCGCTTGCGCCTAACTATCCTATTATCATGGTTCTAGTTAGCTACTTTAGAACACAAGCAATCAACACAATTCTATTAATAGATTTAATAATAACCTTAAAAATTCTATTGTTTGGCTAATTCATCAGTACCATTAATAAACCCAAAATCTAGTTGATAACTACTCAAACATAACCAAATTAAGAATAATAATCTGAATATAATGCATGGATAAAACACTAGGGTTTCAATACAAATCTCCTTAAGGAGTTATGAAGCTTCTCCCTAAATACAATACTCAAAAACCTAGCACCGTACGTCTCCGTACGTATGCGTACATATATTGTCTCCTCTCTTCTCATACATAAAGTATAAATATAAAAACCCTAACATCTAGGTCAAAACTCGTCCAAGGGTAAACTTGTAATCTTGTGTCTTGTCTCTAACTTGGGCTTAAAATCGGCTGTCTGCTAATTGGTCATCGATTGATGGCAACTGGTCAGCATCGATCGATCTTGGTCATGTAATGTCGGTCGACTTCAGGATAGTGCTATCAATCGACGACAGTCTTGTACTTCGACTCTCTCAAAGATCAGCTACGGATTATTCTCCTGTAGATGCTCGAAAAGCTCTAAGTATCTCCATATATCTCTAAAACGTACCTGGACCTGTAAAGACCTTAAAACATAGCCTAGATACACGTAATAGACCCTAAATGGAGTCCATAATATGGCCTAAAACTAATAATAAATAAGCTATATCAACTCCCCATGACTTCACCTTTTACTTGTCCTCACGCAAAAAAGCCTGCGAAAGAGGTGTTGAAAAGCGAAGACTCACATAATATCAATGTATGATTCTCACCTTACTTTATTGCAGTCACATCCTATTAGGTCAATCACAGAGAACTTTATATACTCTATCCTAGTATAGCAATCAAATCCATTCTACCAACAAGTTAGTGAATACTAGTCTGACTCGCCCATCTACTGATTTCATTTATTTGCATAAAATAAAAGTGCAGGCTTTACCTTGGGAGTATCGATCAAAGGATACATGGACTCTTACCTCTGCAAGTATCTGAACACAAAGGTAGTCTTCTCTGATTCCTTTCCTCTCTCTCTTCTCACTTCTTCTCAATTAATGTTTCCCTTTTTTGAGGGAATCATTTTATTTTTGTAATTGACTGAGATATTTTGATATTCTTCCATGAATCAAGCCCTAATGGTTTTCGCCACCAGATCATGTTCACTTCTTTTTGACCTTTATCTCTTTCTAGATTCATATAACACTGTGCCCAGTGTATTAGCAAACCTCCCCCCCCCCCCCCGCCCAAACTTAAATTACCATGTCCCCAGTGTAATATGCCCCAGATTGGTTAGGAAAAATTAATCTTGAGTAAATAGCTTAAGTATATAACTATATACCTCTCTATGTGAGAGAGTGTCGATCGATGGTAGGCAGGTTTGGTCGATCGATGGTCGCGATCCATTGTCGACCGGTGGTGCCTCTATGGTGTTGATCGATGGTAGTAAAAGTAGTCTGTAGAAATAAAATAAAACTCAAAATAAATAAATAGTATAAATAAAAACTAAGTAAAAACCTACTAAACAATGGGTTGCCTCCCACTATGCGCTTGGTTATAGTCGTAAGCTCGACGTTTTGAATTTTCTAACTAGAATGGAGTTGGATCAACACTTGGAAAACAAGTTTCTACATCTTCTTTGCTCTTCTGAAACCATGTACCAATGAAGTTTCTCATCGCTTCATATCCTCTGGCTTTCTCATTCTTTATGATCTCCTTAGTAACCTCCACTGAATGCATTCCCCTTTGTAGATTCTCAATATTTCGCTGTAGAATTCTAAGTCTTGCAGCTGTAGTCTCTGATATGTCCTCCAAATTAAGAGACATAGCATAGATCAATGTTATAGTGGGTTGCTTCCCACTCTGCGCTTGGTTATAGTCGTAAGCTCGACGTTTTGAATTTTCTAACTAGAATGGAGTTATCAACACTTGGAAAACAAGTTTCTACATCTTCTTTGCTCTTCTGAAACTATGTACCAATGAAGTTTCTCATCGCTTCATATCCTCTGGCTTTCTCATTCTTTATGATCTCCTTAGTAACCTCCACTGAATGCATTCTCCTTTGTAGATTCTCCATATTTCGCTGTAGAATTCTAAATCTTGCAGCTGTAGTCTCTGATATGTCCTCCAAATTAAGAGACATAGCATAGATCGATGGTGCGATGGGTTGCCTCCCACTAGTGGGCTTTATTAGGCTCTGAGAGAAAACAATCTCATTGAACCTGTCTTCCAATTGTGTTTCTTCTGTGTGTTTCTGTCTGTCGGACATAGCATAGATCGATGGTGCGATGTTTCCGTCGATTTAAGTCAGTCTATTGTGTCCACTCGCATGCTGTCTTTGAATAGTATCCAAATCTCGCTGCAACTTATCCATGTGTGTAGTCAGACCGGTGAGGCATTTCTATAGGATAATAGACATCATCAAGCCTTTTGTAAGAATCTTATAATGACATCTCTTGGGCGTTGTAGATCTAATTCACAAGATCATCAATCTCTGCTCTGCTATATGTTTCTTGTAAGAATCTTATAATGGCATCATCAAGCCTCCTGTAAGAATCTTATAATGACAAATCTTGGGCGTTGTAGATCTAATTCACAAGATCATCAATCTCTGCTCTGCTATATGTTTCTTGCTTCTTCCTGGACATAGCGATCTTTGCTGCATGTTTAAGTCAACATATGTAGCTGTACTCAAACAAAGTAGCTCTCTCTAGAACTGCTCTGATATATTCCTCTTGCACATTCACAATTCGCCCGTCTATAGTGTGTGCATTTCTATTCTCTTCTCTGTATATGCCATACTCATCTTGCTTTTTCCAAAAGAAAATCCTTCTGCTATCATCATCAAAATCTCTCTTTCCATACTCTACCTGACCGTCTATCAGTAGGGGATTTATCCAACTGACCGGTCCCGGAGTTTCTGAAGTGAAGGGATTAGATGTACAGAAATTGTGGACTCCTGGAATGGTGGTATCGATCGATGCATGCTTCTTGTTGTCGATCGATTTTTGGTACTGGTTAGGGTCGTTCTTCTGCTCCTTGATGTCGATCAATGGTGGTAGTTGTGCGTCGATCAATGGCTGTTGCTGTTGTCCAAATAAACTTCCTGATCCATTAGCCATAACAAGGGCATCTGCTACATCTCCCTTAGGTAAGTTGAGAATTCTCCCGGAAAGCTCTCGTTCTCGTCCCTTTGTTTCTCTAAAAATTCCAAACTCATATGATCTGAGATAACAATCTTCTGTATCTTTTGCTTCAATTAATTGTTCTGGTCTTCGTTGACTGGCCAAGATATGTTGAGGATTGATGCTGGATTGCTTACTCTCGCGTTCATTACCCAGCCAGCTTCTTCCTATCTGTAAGCTGCATCATTCTCTTCGTAATCTCCACAGTAATCTTGGTACGCTGGATTAGCGTTGATCGATGTCTTCTGCGGATCGTCGATCGATGCTCAGTAATCAGTCTGGTGGATGAAAAGGTTTCCAGCTCCGTTAATCGTTGCAAGTATATATCCCACATTGTCTTTCGTGACATGTATAATTTGGCCGTCAATAGCTCTGGCATAACCATCTAGATCTCGCATAATACCTAACTCATCTTTTTTTAAATAACTATATTCTTTTTCTCGTTCTGCAAATGAATCTTGTTCGGTTTATTCTTCATTCTCAGAATCGATCGACGGTGTGTGGTGTCTGCCGATCGATGTCGAATTCCCAGGTCGAGGGGAAACATGGAACAATTTAGCCTCTTCCAAAGCAATCCCTTGGTATTCAATTGTTTCTTCCTCTTTGTAATATTCGTCGTACTCGAGATCAGATGTGTTGTAACTGAAATCGCCAAGGTTGGTGTGGGCTTGTTTGGAAGTTTGAGTGCCGATCGATGTGATAGGGTGGGTATCGATCGATTGTTGAACGGTATGGCTGTCGATATATGGGTTTGGTTGAGTGTCGATCGATACTCCTTCTTCTGATTCCTCACCGAACTCGTAATTGCAGAAACATGTGGCCACAAGCTTTGCATCATTGCACAATTCTGTGAGCGTATGCTTATTCTTATAAATCTCATAATACACATTGTGATCTATCAAGGAAAGGCACAACCTTTTTGTCTTCATGTCACAAATGGCTCTTATGGTGGCCATGAAAGCTCTTCCAAGTATCAAAGAGGAGTTCCAGTTGATATGTATGTCCATTACATGGAAGTCTATCGGGACTAAGATGTCCTGAATTTGTAGTGGGACATCTCTGCAAATCGCCCCTGAATCTGCTCTAGAGCAATCTACAAAAATGAAAGAGTCTCTGGAAGGTTCCATTCTCAGGTTCAACTTCTCTGCCATAGCTCTGGGTATGATGCTCACTGATGATCGAGTGTCACAAAGGGCATTGGAAAATTAGTGGGCTTTGATCAGGCATGGTACTACAAACTTCCTAGGATTACTTTTCTTCTTCAAAATAGTTCTTGGATTTTTCCTAGGATGACTCTTGGTAGCCTTATCAACCATCATAGGCTCTGATGCATTCATCTTATGCTCTGGAGTTTTCTTATTCGTGACCCCTTATTGCTGAACTCGTTTTTTCACTGGGTACCAACGATCGATTGTACGATCGCTGCGTCGAACGACGCGTGAACCTATTCCCGATTCTATCAAGTAAACAAGAACCACCAATAGATTCTCAGTAACTTGTGTCGATCGATGCATGTGTGGGCTGCCTAATGAACTCGGTTTTCCTATATGGAACTCTTTCTCCTGAGGCTTTTCTCTCTTGACTTCTACCCATAAATCATCATCAATCACAGCATTGACGTGATCTTTAAGTCCAGATTCCCTAACCATAGCCTCGTATTTGTAAAGGACTTCACTTGCCTGAGTCACTTGACTTTCCATCTTCCCCACACGGGTGTCGAGATCTTCGATCTTTGTGTTTTGGTGGAGGTACAAGAAATCTAACTTCTTATTGAAAGTCCACAGTCATCCTCTGTTGTCCCTCCAGTACTTTGTCAAACATAAATTCGACCCATGGTCTTCTGATTGGTCTCAAAATCTCCATGCCTTTAGCAGCTTGGGATTTAGCTTCAGGTTGAGCTATTGTAGCGTCTGCTCCTGCTTTTGTATAAGGGATTACAGCCCCCTGATCGTCTATCTTTTGACCTGCTGCATTACGAAGATGACCGTTGAGGTAATGGAAGTCTCCATTCTCATTCTGAACCACAATTATAGGCGCAACCATCTGAACTCCTCTGCTTTCGTCGATCGATGCAGATGAGATTCAGTCGATCGATGCTAAGTGATCAATGTCGGCCAATGCTGGAGTTCTGATGCCGGTCGATTCTTTCCGTAAATAAGTGTCGAACGATGCTGAATTTATGTCGTCGGTCGATGCTGGTCGTCTTTCTTTGCGGGTCGTACGTTCGAGTTTCTGCAGGTCTGAGAATAGTAATTCTTGTCCTTTATTGCTCCTAGTAATCTTTTGCATGCACCTCAAACACAAAGGAAAAGAAAATCAGTAACTTGAAAGTAAAACAAACCTAGAATAAACCCTAAAAATTAAATCTAATGGTGATCAATGTTCCCCGGCAACGGCGCCAAATTTGACATGTGTGTTGTGTACTGTTCTAGCAGGGTATAAATTTCCTAAACAATCAACTATCAAATTAACCCTTAATCCTAGCCCACAAAATAATACTCTTGCCAAGAGAGATCAGGTGTAGTACTTCGGGATCGAATCCACAGAGAACAATGGCACAAAATAGATTTATTATTCCTAAAGTTAAGCTAGGTGATTATATATATATATATATATTAATAACAAGTAATCAGTCTAAGAAAATGTTCCTTATTAGAGAATGTAGATGCAATATGGAAATATGCTAATAATGTAAATATGGAAATATGCTAATAATGTAAATATGAAAATATGCTAATAAACTAACTAGATGTAAATGTAAATATGCTACTCTAGGGTTTCAGGAAAGTGGATTATAGAAGATAAAAGTTAAGTGTATTAATCATAGAAATCGATATCTAATGTAAAAGACAACCAGCTCTCGCTGTGAGTCTAATCTATTGACTAAGTCAAATGTCTCCGCTCTTGCTTGTTGACACGGAATGACCGTTGATCGATGGCAATGATCCTGCGTCGATCGATGGTTTCTTGAGTCAGCTTTATGAAATAATTCGATAAGTTCACTAGATTAACTAAATCAACTCTCGTGTGTTTCTAGCAACCTAGCTCAACAGAATAAATTTTGGTAATAGACCATGCTCTCGCTTACGCCTAACTATCCTATTATCATGGTTCTAATTAGCTACTCTATAACACAAGCAATAAACACAATTCTATTAATATATCTAATAATAACCCTAACAATTCTATAGTTTGGTTAATCTACCAGTACCATGAAGAAACCCTAAATCTAGTTGATAACTACTCAGACATAATCAAAGTAAGAATAATACTCGGAATATAATGCATAGATAAAACAGTGGGGTTTTAATACAAATCTCCCTAAGGAGTTATGAATCTTCTCCCTAAATAGAATACTCAAGAACCTAGCACCGTACGTCTCTGTACGTATGCGTACGTATATTTTCTTCTCTCTCCTCCCTTCTCATACATAAAGTATAAATATAAATACCCTTAAATCTAGGTCAAAACTCGTCCAGGGGTAAACTTGTAATCTTGTATCTTGTCTATAACTTGGGCTTGAAATCCGCTATCTGAGAATTGGTCATCGATCGATGGAAAGTGTTCAGCATCAATTGATCTTGGTCATGTAACGTTGGTTCTTCCTTTATGGAATATGCAATTGGAATCTCCCCAAGATCATATCAACTCGCCATATTCTCATCAGACTGGTTTCCTTCCTTCTTGGTTGATTCCGGGTATGAATTGTACGGCCAGGTCGAGTGTACGGACAACCTGTCCGTACACATCACCCTAACTTTGCACATCGCCCAAATCTCCTCTAAGGTCAAACCAGAAAGTGTTTTGGGTCGCCCATGTCTGTACAGTCTGCAAAGTTCTTACGACTATCCGTACAGTTCGCCCTATTTTTGCACATTCGACCAAATACAACCAAACTTCTCCAATATCTTCTCCCTTCAATATAAACCCTTCTTAAACCTTGTTCCAGCACAACATAAGCTTCAGGATACTCCTTAAGTCTTTCCGGAACATCTTTAGGAGTTTAAACCAAACTTTGCACATAACCTTTAGTGATCTATTTTATCACTTCAAGTTAACAATGATCGGCCTAACTTGCCCGTTCGGAGAGTTTACCATGGTGGTCGGCCCAACTCGCCCGTTTGGCGAGTTGATAGTCGTTCTCGGTCCGACTCGCCCGTTCGGCGATTTGGACTGGTCCCACTCGCTGAATGGGCAAGTTGACCGTGGTGGTCGGCCCAACTCGCCCGTTCGGCGACTTGAATGTCATTCTCGGTCCAACTCGCTGAATGGGCGAGTTGACCGTTGTTTTCGGTCCAACTCGCTGGGCGATTTGACCGTCGTTTTCGGTCCAACTCCCCCATTCGGTGAGTTGGACTGGTTCAACTCTCCGAATGGTTGAGTTCACCATGGTGGTCGGCCCAACTCGCCCGTTCGGCGAGTTGAACTGGTCCAACTCACCGAATAGGCGTGTTGACCGTCGTTCTCGTTCCAACTCGCCCGTTCGGTGAGTTGAACGTGGTGGTCTGCCCAACTTGCCCATTTGGCAAATTAGACTGGTTCAACTCACCGAACGGGCGAGTTGACCGTTGTGCTTTGCCCAACTCGCCAAATGGGCGACTCGGATGATTGAGACCCGCGGTTGTTTCATTGTTTCGATACTCGGGATCTATTTTCTCGAGGACTTGTCATATCAATTCTTTTAGAATTTATCTGAATGTTGATTTCTTTTTTCCCCATCCTTCTTTTCTAATGTCTTTTTTCTATAGAGGACTTTTTTTGGGAAGTTTTGAGGCGTTGGTTTCGTCGTAACCGATTTTTACCCCAACCATTCACCTTCCAGCTTGTTAGAACCGTTATGTTCTTACAAGCAATTTAGACAAGTCGGGTAAGTTAGGCGGAATCCAATGTCTGAAAATTCGGAGGAGAAATAGCGAATTTTCTCTTCAATTTTTTTTTAAAATATTATTTTAATGCGGAAAAATCCCTTGAGGGTTTGTTTCTCCTTTATTGAGCTTTCATTCTTCATTCTCTCCTCATTCTCTAAAATTTAGAAATCTTCTATGCACTTCTCTCTTTTGAAAATTCTCCCACCAAGATGTATTCTTCCAACAACTCTTAGAAGAGTTGTGGTGTCAAGGTGAGCAACGCCGTTGGCACAAGTCCGTCGGACCTTTCTGCCGCCGGGGAAGTTCTAGCTCACATGGCGGAGCATCTTTGCATTCAGAATGACTTGGCCCAACGCAAGGCTGAGGAGATTGCAAAACCCACACGCGGCGCGTCTTCGAAACCTGCGATTCCGGCCGATGCCTTGATCCCGAGTTTCCCCCATACGTGATGTCGTTCCTGCTGAAGGAGTAGTCTCTGAGGATGAATTGGTACCTGAGGTCTAGGTTCAGCCATCAGGTTCCTCTACGACTCCGGTCCATGTCATCGATGTAGAACCAATTCACGAGTCGATGCCTCCTCCCCCAGTTATGAGAGTAACCGTCTTAGGGTTGCCTGCTCCTAGCACGATACAAGCTGCTGCACTGAGGAGTCGCAAAAGGACCTGCGCTAACCCTGAGGTGGCCAAAAAGAGGAGGTGAATCAAGGATTCTGGGTCCTGTGATGGCGTTCGGTTCAGACATTTCGTCAAGATACCGCGCCAAGGTTTGTTTTGATAGAAAAAAAACGTTTCAGCCCTTTTAGCACGTGTACATTAACCGTTTCTTGGCTGCCAATTTTTCTTTGTCTCGCAGTTTGTTTCGTTGATCGATGGGATAATCAGGAAGTGTGTGTCAGAGGCTGGGCGTCTTGCTAAGGAGTTAGCGGAGTCGCGAGAGAGATCGTCGCAGCTTGCGGGGAAGTTGATGGTTTTCGAGGATGCTCATTCTCTTGAAGTAACTCGATTTGAGTCTCAGATTGGTGAACTCGAGCGGGATCTTGGGAAGACTGCAAGCTCTTTGCTTAAGGAAAAAGAGGCGAAGTTGGCCAATTCCTCGGAGTTGCGCCGACTAAGGCGTAAAGTCAAGAGCGGGGAGGGATCGACGGTTTTCGCGATCGAAGAAGATAAGGAAGCCATGCGTGCCAAGTTCCAGATCCGCTTGGCGAGGATCGCTGTCTCCCTCGACTCCCTGGTAATTGTCCATGTCAGGGACTTGGCTCTGGCAGGCATCGAAGGAGGGATGAGCGAGGTGCAGTTGTTTTCTAGTGAAGCACCTTTATCTCCACGGGCCGAGGAGGCTAAGCTTTCTGCTCGTAAAGCGGAGTTAGTAGATTCGGAGGGAGAGATTGATTCGATCCTTGTGGGCCTGAAGTTCGAATGCGTCCTTCCCATTTTCTTAGGTGACCCTGTGGGTCAGGATCCCTTAGTCGAGGAGGACGGAGACGGCGCGGTTCCGAACTCGGAAGGGGTAGACTGGCAAAGGCGAGGTTCCGCGTGCGGAGGATGATTGAGTTTGTAATCTTATGCGAGACTTTGTTTGTTTTAGTTTCGGCCAAGCACGGTCGTCTTTTATTTGAAGACTGGCCGCTTGTGGCTTTGAATCCATGTTGCTTCTGCGACTTTTAAATGAATTTCATTTTGAATTTTCAAGAACTTATCAAGCATTTAAGTAGGTGTAGAGGGAAGACTATGAGTTGTCATCTTGTAATCTAACTCTGGGTGAGGAGGTGCATTGGCAGTCTGTTTCGAAGATTTCCTGCAGTGCATAAGCTTGCGAGATTCCTGAAGGTGCTTGAATATTGGCCAAGAGGCAAGTTTTTGTATCTCGTATCATGGTGCTTGATACTATACCTAAACACGTTAGAGACCAGTGTGATGGGTTTAGGGCAAGACGTAGGTCTAGTCGTGGTTTTAGGGGGGTGCGATGACTACTTCGACTTACGTTTCCCGTATCGTTTTCGACCTGATTCCATCCGGCTTTTATGTCTGCGATAGGTTTTCGGCTTATGTGACTTGTATGGTAGGAATCGAGCATCTCTTTGGGGACAATTTTTAAGTCTCCTGAAGTGCTGACCAAAAATTCTGGATTTCTTTAATAACGCTATTATCCTTGTGTCGGATGTACGAGATTTATCCTTGCGAGATAATTAGTCTGTTTAGGAAGTTGCGAGTTCGTTGTGATCAGGAACAAACTTATTGGTAGATATTACCGTTTTTCAGCTTTCACAAAAGATACGTTTTTGAGAGGGTGTGTTTGTTTTATAGTCACAGGGCGGATTGTTTTTTGGGAAAAATATTTTGTTCATAAATTTTTGATGAAAAAGAATTCATAGTATGTTGACGACGTCTCACCAAGTCGAGGGTTCGATTCTTCATATGTTGCGTCTTGCAGCAAGGTTGTTTGCGGAAGGCCGCCGTTCTTTACATCGATTTTTGGGCGAACTAAATTACGAGATTTGACGTTTTGATGATAGAAGAATTTTGGGAGAAAAAATCGCGTTTTTCTTTTATTTTGAAATAGGAGCGGATATTTTGGAATTTTTGGGAGTATACGAGTATAAGTATATGTACCCACTCCCCCCCCCCCTTTTTTTATGGAGGGGGGACAGCTGAACTCGCTTGCGACAAATTTCCTACATACCCCTTGCTGGGGATCAAGCCGTCTGGTTGTTCAGTTTGAAGCGTTGTCTTAGTGGTAGTACTTCTTGAGGTGCGTCGCGTTCTAGGTTCTCAGAATTTTGATGTCCTGCATGTTTGTGATTTCGTATCCGCCTGGTCGGACTACTTTCATGACTTTGTAAGGTTCTTCCTAGTTCGCTCCGAGTTTTCCTACGTTTCCCTCGGTGGTGTTCTGAAAAAAAATTCGTAACACTAAGTCGCCTTCTTTGAATCTATGACTACGTACGTTGGAGTTGTAGTACTCTGCGGCCGCCTACTGATAGTTCTGAATTTGTTTTAGGTCCTGGTCATGATGTTCGTTGATTAGATCGAGTTCATCAAGCAACATTAGATTGTTCGCATTTTCTCGTTATGGGAGCAACCTTCTGCATACTCCGCTAAATTCAACTTCCGTTGTGATCATACATTCTTCTCCGTATACGAGGGCGAATGGAGTTTCGCCCATTTCGCGTCTCGAAGTCGTACGGTGCGACCATAGGACTCCCTTGAGTTCTTCTGCCCACCTGCCTTTTTGGCGTCCAGACATTTTTTTAATCCATCAAGGATGGTCTTATTGGTAGTTTCGGCTTGGCCGTTGCATTGCGGGTATCTATGATTGTTTGGACAGTCGTATCTTCCATTTTACATAGAAGGCCTCGAATCTGGTCTAGATGAACTGAGATCCATTGTCCGTTACGATTTTGTACGGGAACCCATGTCTGCAGACGATATTTTTCCATACGAAACTCTTGACCTGGGTATCTTTAATGCTTGCATAGGAGTCTGCTTCGACACATTTTGAGAAAAACTCCATCAAGACCAGCAAGAAGCGTTTTTGCTTTGACCCATGCATAGATCCGACTATGTACATCGACCATCGCATGAATGGATACGGTGCTGAGATCGATGAGAGGACCTCTGCTGGTTGGTGGATAGTAGGGGTGTGCCTTTGGCATTTTCGTGCAAATTTTTTGCACTCTTTGATCATCATTGGCCAATATTGTTCGTGGCGTTTGATTTTGACTGTGAGGGAACTTTCGCATGAGTGATTTCCGCAAGACCCAGAATGGACCTTTTCCATTAACCTTCTTGCTTTCCTTCCTTCTACGCAGGTCATGAGCGGCCCAGAATCTCCACTTGTAAAGTTCCCCGTCGACCAAGACGTATCGTGCAGATTGGTTCTTAACCTTTTGAGCCGCCCATTTGTCTGTTGGTAGTTTCTCGTCGGCGATTTATATAAGAATTGTCTATGTCCAAGGTTTTTCGAATCCATACCCGGATTGTTCAGAGTCTTGCGTTGCCGGGATATCGACCTCGTCAGCGCTATCGTAGGGTGAATCGATCATTTTATATGACGATAGGTGGCCCGATGCTAGGATGCTTTATAAATTCCAGGAGAATCACTCTGCTCAGACATGGATCCGCGCTGGACGCTAAGGCGGCCAAGGCTTCAGCCTGGGCGTTTGCGGTGCAGGGAATCAGAGTAAGAGGGAATTGGTTGAAAATTTGAGCCAGGGTCTGGGCGAGTTTTAAATAAGCGTCCATCCTTATGTCCCTTACTTCGTACTCGGCTTCGTTGTTCGAGGCGTGGAAAACTAATTGGAATGACTTTTCCAGCACTTCCCCTGTTGGTGACGTGAGTCTGATCCCGATTTTGTAGCCTTGTTTGGACGAGGATCCATCATTGTGGAGGGTCCAATTCGAGTCAGGCTCTTGGTTAGTTATGCACCCTGCAGGGAGTTCCACCAGGAAATCGGCGAGTACTTGAGACTTTGTGCAGGTCTTTGCTCGATACTCGATGTCGTATTCGCTTATCTAGAGTGCCCATTTTTTTAACCTTCCAGACTGACTAGGACTATGCAAGATCGTGCACAGCGGGAATGACGTGAGTACCGCGATTGTATGGGATTGGAAATATGGTCTCAGCTTTCGTGTAGACATAACGAACGCAAGTGCCAGTTTTTCCATCATTGGGTAACGCGTTTGTGCGTCGAGAAAATTTTTTCTCACGTAGAAGATGGACTTTTGTTCGCCGCGTTTCTCTCGGATGAGGACACCGCTTATGGCTGTGACCGATACAGCAATATAGAGAAACAATGGTTCCCCCTCTACGAGTTTTGAGAGTACCAGAGGAGTGCCCAGGTAGTGGTTCAGTTGTTGGAAATTTTCACTCCTCAGTCCATTCAAATTTCTTTTTCCCTTTCAAAGTGTCGTAGAAAGGTAAACACTTTTCCGTTGATCGTGAGATAAATTGGTTAAGCGCTGCGACCCTGCCGGTCAATCTCTGCACCTCTCGTTTCATTCTCGGAGATGTCATCTTGATCAGAGCGGTGATTTGTTTTGGGTTGGCCTCGATCCCACGGTAGGTGACGAGATATCCCAGGAATTCTCCCAATGCTACCGCGAATCTGCACGTTGCGAGGTTCAAGTTCATATTGTGGAGGCTCAGCCTTTCAAAGCATTCTTGGAGCTGGGTGATATGGTCCTGCTCTTAGAGATATTTTACGAGCATATCGTCGATGTATACCTCCATTGTTTTTCCGAGCTATTCCAAGAACATACGTTCACTAGCCTTTGGTAGGTTGCGCCAGCGTTCTTAAGGCCGAACGGCATTACCCTATAACAGTAAGTGTCGCGGTCTATTATGAACACGGTTTTTTCTTGATTGTCTAGGTTCATTCTGATCTGATTGTACCCGGAGAAAGTGTCCATGAAGGATAAAAGATTTTTTTCCCTGTCGTTGCTTTGACTAAGCGGTCGATATGTGGTAGTGGAAACCTATCCTTTGGGCATGCTTTGTTGAGACCGGTGAAATCGACGCAAACTCGCCACTTTCCGTTCTTCTTTTTGACAACGACCGGTTAGCGAGCCAGTCGTGATACCTAACCACCATTATGGATCCGACTTTGAGAAGTTTTTCAACCTCGTCGTCAACCGCACCATCGCGTTCTGGTCCCAACTTTCGTCTTTTTTTTACGGGTTTGGAAGTCGGGTCAATGTTGAGTTCATGACACGTGATGTTGATGTCAATCTTTGCCATGCCTTCTGCGGTCCACGCGAACATATGCAAGTTTTTTTTCCGACAGGCTATGACCTCGATCTTCAAAGGATCGCTCAGGTTTGTGCCAATTTCAATGCAGTGGTCTGAGAATGCTTCGTCTAAGCACACCGAGATGATGGGTTCGCAAGTCAGCTCATGCTTTTTTTTAGAGCTTTGATCACTCGCGACTGCCAAAAGACGTCGTCTTGTTCTGGAGCATTGCCAGCGACATACAATTTCTTTTTCTTTTTGGGCGGAATCTCTGCTGACGTTCTTTACGTTTTGATTCTGTGGCGAATCAGACATGCAAAATTCTTCGGTCTCCCCTAGATCGTTTCAATTCCGCGACATGATGGGAATTTGAGACACATGTGGTATGTTGACGGGACGTCCTGCATTGATTTCAGCCATGGAGTTCCTACGATCGCGTTATATGATGTGGGTTGATCGATGATTAGGAACTCCATAATTTTTGTTATGCTGCCGGCTCTAACCGATAGGTTGCCTGTACCGAGAGTCATGGTAGCCTCTAGCAGGGTATAATTATCGTAAACAATTAATTGTCAAATCAACCCATAATCCTAACAAACAAAACAATACTCTTGCCAAGAGAGATCAGGTGTAGTACTTATGGATCAAATCCACAGAGAACAATGGCACACAATTCTTATTTCTAATGACTAAGCTAGGTGATTATATATATTGGTAACAGGTAATCGGTCTAAGGAAATATTCCTTATTGGAAGGTTTAGATGCAATATGGAAATATGCTAATAGTGTAAATATGGAAATATGATAATAGACTAACTAGATGCAAATGTAAATATGCTAGATCTAGGGATTTCCAGCTCAATGAATTATAGGGAATAACAAGCACAGATATGTAAATATTGTAGAACTCAAATATTAACTATTCTGACCCTTTAACTCCAACTCTCGTATATGAGCAAAAGAAAAGACAGTCGATCGACGGCTGAGGCCTGATGTCGATCGATGGTGAAATCAGAAGGAAGTGTGAACGAGATTTGATATGTTCACCAATCTAATTAGACCAGCTCTCGCATGCGCCTAACAACCTAGTTCAATGGAGTCTATTCTGGCACAGAACCTACTCTCGCAGTCATCCGTGTCCTACTTTCGAGATCCTAGTTAGTTACTCTAGAATGCAAGGATTAAGCTCAACTCAATTGATGAATATTAACTTAACCTAGCAATCCTACGTTTGCGCTTATCCATGATTGCTATCATTCAACCCTAAATCTAGTTGGTAACTACTAAGACATAATTAAAGTAAGAATAATAATCTGAATATAATGCATAGATAAAATATTGGTGTTCCAATAAAATCTCCCTAAGGAGTTATGAATCTTCTCCCCTAAATAAATCATAAAACTATAATGGAGTGCTGGTGCACACACACATACACACTTGTCCCCACACCCTTGCCACACACCCTCTGGTGTCATACATAGAGTATAAATACAAAACTCTAAAATCTAGGTCAAAATTCGTCCATGGGTATTCTTGTAATCTTGTTTCTTGTCTCTAACTTGGGCTTGAAATCGGTTGTCTGCGAATTGTTCTTCGATCCATGTCAAGTGTTCAACATCGATCGATCTTGGTCATGTAACATCGGTCGACGCCAAGGTAGTGTTGTCGATCGTCGACAGTCTTGTTCTTCGACTCTCAATGATCAACTAAGGATTATTCTCCTCTAAATGCTCCAAAAGCTCGAAGTATCTCCATATATCTCCAAAACGTACATTGACGTGTAATGACCTAAAAACATAGCCTAGACACACATAATGGACCCTAAATAGAGCCTATAACATGGCCTAAATCTGGTAATAAATATGCTATATCAACTCCCCCAGACCTAACCGTTTAATTGTCCTTAAGCAAACAAGCATGCGAAAGAGGTTTTGAAAAGCGAAGAATCACATAATATCTAAGTATAACTGTCACCTTACTTTACTGCAACCACATCCTATCAAGTCAATCACAGAGAAACTATATATACCCTATCCTAATATAGCAACCAAATCCATTCTACCAACAACTTAGCCAATAATAGTTTGACTCGCCACTCTACTGATTTCATTTCTTTGCATAAAATAAAAGTGCAGGCTTTACCTTGGGAGTATCGATCAAACGATATATGGACTCTTACCTCTGAAAGTATCTGAAAACACAGGTAGTCTTCTCTGATTCCTTTCCTCTCTATCTTCTCACTTCTTCTCAGTCAATATCTCCCTTCTTTTGAGGGTATCATTTTACTTTTTTTAATTGACTGAGATATTTGGATAGGCTTCCATGAATCAAGCCCTAATGGTTTTTGCCACCAGATAATGTTCACTTCTTTTTGACCTTTATCTCTTTCTAGGATCATATGAATCAATCTTTAATGGTTGTAGCAACCAAATCCTGTTCGACTCCCTTTTTATCCGAAGGGGAGAGAGGGAAATCAGAAGCACACAGACTTTTACCTTCCAGACTTGCAGAAGGAATCCGATCCAGTTTATACCAAATCCGAAAGCAAGTAAATAATATCAGGATTATTGTTGGAAATCAGCTTTGGTTCCTTCAAACTTTCTAAGCAAGTGTGATATAGTGGCAGGATTATGCACTTCGGTATCTCTAGTAATCTCTGCAAACAACCTTCTAAGAATGGTGCTAAAGTGGGGTTAGTCAATAATAACTTTTGATCATAGTCCTCTTCCTGACACAATATCACCTTTTTGAATAAAAACATATATATATAGTAAATAAAACTCAAAAACAATAAAATAGCATTAGAGAACCTCCACCAGACTTAAATTACACTGTCCACAGTGTAATCCGCCCTGGATTAGTTAGGAAAAATCAAATTATAAGTAAATAGCTTAGGTATATAACTGGATACCTCTCTCTATAAGAAAGTGTCGATCGATGGTAGGCGGGTTTGGTCGATCGATGGTCGCGATCCATTGTCGACCGTTGGTGCCTCTATGGTGTCCATCGATGGAAACCCCAATAGTCTATTAAAACAGAGTAAAACTCAAAAATAAGTAGTAGTGTAAGTAAAAACTAAATAATAACTTGCTAAATAGTGGGTTACCTCCCACTTAGCGCTTGGTTATAGTCATAAGCTCGGCGTATCGAACTTTCTGACTAGAATGGAGGTGGATCAACACTTGGAAAACAAGTGTCTACATCTTCCTTGCTCTTCGGAAACCATGTACCAACGAAGTTTCTCATTGCTGCATCTCCTCTGGCTTTCTCATTCTTTATGATATCATTTGTAACCTCCACTGAATGCATTCTCCTTTGTAGATTATCAATATTGCGCTGTAGCATTCTAAGTCTGGCAGCTGTAGTCTCTGATATATCCTCCAATTTCTTAGAAGTATCTTCTTCATCAGGCTCTGAGAAAAAATAATCTTATGGAACATGTCTTCTAATTTTTTTTTCTGCTGTGTACTTCTGTTTGTCAAAATCAGTATCTATCGATGTCATGACGTTGTCGTCGATCGATGTCATGATGTTGTCGTCAATCGATGTCACTCTATTTGGTCCACTTGCATACTGTCTTTGAACAGTATTCAAATCTTGCTTCATCTCATTCATGCGTGTAGTCAAACCAGTGAGGTACTTGTCTATAAGCTAGTAGACATCATCAAGCCTCCTGTAGAAATCATCTAATGACATCTCTTGCGATTTGGAGATCTCATTCACAATACCGTCAATCTTTGCTCTGATGTATGTCTTTTGCTTCTGCCTAGACGTAGCGATCTTTGCTTCATGTTCAAGTAAACATATGTAGTTGTAATCAAACATAGTAGCTCTCTCTAGAATTGCCATGATATCTTCTTCTTACACATTCACAATTCTTCCGTCTATAGCTCGTGCATTACAATTTTCATCTCTGTAGATGCCATACTCATCTTTCTTTTCCCAATAGAGAATTCTTCAGCCATCAGCATCATAATCTCTCGTTCCATACTCTACGCGACCGTCTATCAGTAGGGGATTTATCCAACCGATCGGTCCTAGAGTTTCTGAACTAAAGCAGTTAGATTTACAGAACTCATGGACTCCTGGAATGGTGGTATCAATTGATGCATGCTTCTTGTCGTCGATCGATGTTTGATTTTGGATAGGCTCGTGCTTCTGCTCCTTTATGTCGATCGATCCGGTACCTGTGCTTCTTGTAGGTCGATCGATTATTAGGAACTCCATGATTTTTGTTATGATGCCGGCTTTAACCGATAGGTTGATTGTACCGAGAGTCATGGTAGCCTCCTGACACAGGGTGTCTTTATTTCTCTAGCAGGGTATAAATATCCTAAACAATTAACTGTCAAATTAACCCTTAATCCTAACATACAAAACAATACTCTTGCCAAGAGAGATTAGGTGTAGTACTTATGGATCGAATCCACAGAGAACAATGGCACACAATAAAGTTCTTATTTCTAATGACTAAGCTAGGTGATTATATATATTGCTAACAGGTAATCTGTCTAAGTAAATATTGCTTATTGGAACGTGTACATGCAATATGGAAATATGCTAATAGTGTAAATATGAAAATATGATATAGACTAACTAGATGCAAATGTAAATATGCTATATTTGTGGTTTTCAAGCTCACTGAATTATAGGGAACAAGAAGCACGAATATGTAAATATTCTAGAACTCAAATATTAATTATTTTGACCCTTTTAACTCCAACTCACATATGCGAGCAAGAGAAAACTCCTTCGATCGACGGCTGAGGCATGATGTCGATCGATGGTGAAATCAGAAGGAAGTGTGAATGAGATTTGATATGCTCACCGATCTAATTAGACCATCTCTCGCATGCGCCTAACAACCTAGTCAGTGGAGTCTATTCTGGCACAAAACCTACTCTTACAGTCATCCGTGTCCTACTTTCGAGATCCTAGTTAGCTACTCTAGAATGCAAGCATTAAGCTCAACTCAATTGATGAATATTAATTCAACCTAGCAATCCTACTTTTGGATTAATCCATGATTGCTATCATTCAACCCTAAATCTAGTTGGTAACTACTCAGACATAATAAAAGTAAGAATAATAATCTGAATATAATGCATAGATAAAATATTAGGGTTCAATACAAATCTCCCTAAGGGGTTATGAATCTTCTCCCCTAAATAAATCCTAAAACTATAATAGAGTGCTGGTGCACACACACACACACACACACTTGTCCCCACACACTTGCCACACACCCTCTGGTGTCATACATAGAGTATAAATATAAAACCCTAAAATCTAGGTCAAAACTCGTCCAATTGTAATCTTGTAATCTTAATCTAGGTCAAAATTCGTCCAGGTGTAATCTTGTATCTTGTCTCTAAGTTGGCTTGAAATCAGTTGTCTGTGAATTGATCATCGATCCATGTCAAGTGTTGCATCGATCGATTTTGGTCATGTAACATCGGTCGACGCCAAGGTAGTGTTGTCGATCGATGGCAGTCTTGTACTTTGACTCTCTCAATGATCAGCTATGGATTATTCTCCTCTAAATGCTCCAAAAGCTCGAAGTATCTCCATATGTCTCCAAAACGTATATTGATGTGTAATGACCTAAAAACATAGCCTAGACACACATAATAGACCCTAAATAGAGCCTATAACATGGCCTAAATCTGGTAATAAATATGTTATATCAACTCCCCCAGACCTAACCTTTTAATTGTCTTTAAGCAAACAAGCATGCGAAAGAGGTTTTGAAAAGCGAAGAATCACATAATATCTAAGCATAACTGTCACCTTACTTTACTGCAACCACATCCTATCAAGTCAATCACAAAGAAACTTTATATATCGTATCCTAATATAGCAACCAAATCCATTCTACCAACAACTTAGCCAATACTAGTTTGACTCGCCCCTCTACTGATTTCATTTCTTTGCATAAAATAAAAGTGCAGGCTTTACCTTGGGAGTATCGATCAAACGATATATGGACTCTTACCTCTGCAAGTATCTGAAAACACATGTACTCTTCTCTGATTCATTTCCTCTCTATCTTCTCACTTCTTCTCAGTCAATGTCTCCCTTCTTTTGAGGGTATCATTTTATTTTTTTAACTGACTGAGATATTTGGATAGGCTGCCATTAATCAAGCCCTAATGGTTTTTGTCACCAAATCATGTTCACTTCTTTTTGACCTTTATCTCTTTCTAGGATCATATGAATCAATCTTTAATGGTTGTAGCCACCAAATCCTGTTGGACTCCCTTTTAATCTGAAGGGGAGAGAGAGAGAAATCAGAAGCACACAGATTTTTACCTTCCAGACTTGCAGAAGAAATCTGATCCAGTGTATACTAAATCCCAAAGCAAGCAAATCCTGTGGGGATTAGTTTTGTAAATTAGCTTTGGTTCCTTTAAACTTTCTAAGCAAGTGTGATATAGTGGCAGGATGATGCACTTCGGTATCTCTAGTAATCTCTGCAAACAACCCTCTAAGAATGGTGCTAAAGTGGGGTTAGTCAATAATAAATTTTGATCATAGTCCTCTTCTTGACATAGTATAACTTTTTTGAAAAAAATATATAAAGATAGTTAATAAAACTCAAAAACAATAAAATAGCATTAGCGAATCTCCCCCAGACTTAAATTACACTGTCCCTAGTGTAATCCGCCCCGGATTGATTAGGAAAAATCAAATCATAATTAAGTAGCTTAAGTAAAGAACTCAATACCTCTCTCTACAAGAGAGTGTCGATCAATGGTAGGTGGGTTTGGTCGATCGATGGTCGCGATCCATTGTCGATCGATGGTGCCTATATGGTGTTGATCGATGGAAACTCTAATAGTCTGTAAAAACAGAGTAAAACTTGAAAAAGAGTAGTAGTATAACTAAAAACTAAAAAAAAACTTATTAAACAGTGGGTTGCCTCCCACTCAACGCTTGGTTATAGTTATAAGCTCGACATATTGAACTTTCTGACTAGAGTAGAGGTGGATCAACACATGGAAAACAAGTGTCTACATCTTCCTTGCTCTTCTGAAACCATGTACCAACAAAGTTTCTCATTGCTTCATCTCCTTTGGCTTTCTCATTCTTTATGATCTCTTTAGTAACCTCCACTGAATGCATTCTCCTTTGTAGATTATCAATAAAGCGCTGTAGCATTCTACGTCTGGCAGCTGTAGTCTCTGATATATCCTCCAATTTCTGAGAAGTATCTTCTTTCATCATGCTCTGAGAAAAACCAATCTCATTGAACATGTCTTCTAATTTTTTTCTGCTGTGTACTTCAGTTTGTCGAAATCAGTATCGATCGATGGCATGAGGTTGTCGTCGATTGATGTCACTCTATCTGGTCTACTCGCATGCTGTCTTTGAACAATATCCAAATCTTGCTTCATCTCATCCATGCGTGTAGTCGAACCGGTGAGGTACTTGTCTATAGGATAGTAGACATCATCAAGCCTTCTATAGAAATCATCTAATGACATCTCTTGCGATTTGTAGATCTCATTCACAATATCGTCAATCTTTGCTCTGCTGTATGTCTTTTGTTTCTTCCTAGACGTAGTGATCTTTGCTGCATGTTCAGGTAAACATATGTAGTTGTACTCAAACATAGTAGCTCTCTTTAGCATTGCCCTAATATCTTCTTCTGACACATTCACAATTCCTCTGTCTATAGCTCGTGCATTACAATTTTCATATTTGTAGATGTCATACTCATCTTTCTTTTCCCAATAGAGAATTCTTCTGCCATCAGAATCATAAGCTCTCGTACCATGCTCTACGCGACCGTCTATCAGTAGGGGATTTATCCAACCAATCGGTCAATGAGTTTCTGAACTAAAGTGGTTAGATTTACAGAACTCATAGACTCCTGGAATGGTGGTATCGATCGATGCATGCTTCTTGTCGTCGATCGATGTTTAATTTTGGATAGGCTCGTGCTTCTGCTCTTCGCTGTCGATCGATGCCAGTACCTGTGTGTCGATCGATGTATGTTGCTGTTCTCCAAATAATTTTCCTGATCCATTTGCCATAACAAAGGTGTCTGCTACATCCTCCTTAGGTAGATTTAGAATTCTCCATAAAGATCTCGTGCACGTCCTTATGTATCTCTGAAAATTCCAAACTCATATGGTCTGAGATAACCATCTTATGTCTTCTGCTCCAAGTAATTGTTCTGTTTTTGTTTGATGTCGTTCGATAGTCAAGATATGCCGAAGATTGATGCTCGAGTACCCATTCTCGCGTTCATTACCCAGCCAGCTTCTTCCAGTGCCAGGCCGCGAGACTCAATCAGTTCTTCCTCTCTCTAATCTGCAATGTATTCTTCGTAATCTCCACCGTATCCTTGGCATGCTGGATTGGTGTCGATCGATGGTGTATGTTGACCGTCGATCGATGCTCGATAATCAGATTGGTGGGAAAAAAGGTTTCCAGCTCCATTAGCCATTACAAGTATATCTGCCACATATTCCTTCCTAACATGTAGAATTCTGCCATCCATAGCTCTTGCGTGATGACATGAGGGTTTTTATGTATTTCAATGCAAACTCTATCAAATTAAACCTATGAACTACTCTTGCCAAGAGAGGTCAAATTTTAGTATTTAGGGATCGAATCCACAGGGAGCGTGGGCACACAATAGACTCAATACAGTCACAATTAATCTAGGCAAATAGATTAATAAGCAGTAAATAAAATCTAGTAGATGATTGATTGATTGGTAAGTAAACAATAATAGTAAATAGCTAGATATAGGATTTCAGGCAAGTGGATTATAGAGGATATAACCTAAGGGTTTTAATCATATAACTCGATATCTTATGTAAAAGACGACCAGCTCTCGCTGTGAGTCTAATCTATTGACTAAGTATGATGTCTCAGCTCTTGCTTGTTGACACGGAATGACCGTCGATCAACGGAAATGATCTTGCGTAGATCGATGGTCTCTCGAGTCAAGCATTAAGACCTAATCGATATGTTCACTAGATTAAGTAAATCAACTCTCGTTTGTTTCTAGCAACCTAACTCAACATGATTAATTATGGAAGTAGACCATGCTCTCGCTTGTGCCTAACTATCCTATGATCAAGGTTCTAGTTAGCTACTCTAGAACACAAGTAATAAAGAAAATTTTATTGATATATCTAATAATAACCCTAGCAATTCTATTGTTTCACTAATCCATCAATACCATTAATAAACCCTAAATCTAACAAGAGATTTACTCAGACATGATCTTTGTCACAGAAATCATAGATGAATAGAATAGAAATCAAATAAGGAACCAAAGGAGTTTCAGGAGTACTCCGAAGGAGTTCCTCCCTTCTCTCCTAACCCTAGAAAAATATATAGAAGAAAGCTTAGCCGTCAACAATGGCTTAGAAAACTATTTAACTTAGGTCTAAACTCGTGTAGCAGTATTCTGGTAACATGCCATTACATTTGGGCTTAAGTTGGCCATAAAAAAAGTCGGGTATGTCTTCTGGGATCACCGTCGATCGATGGTAAGGCTGTGCCGTCGATCGACATTCATCCATCCCCTCGACAGCTTCTTGTCGCGAGGCAGACAAACCTCTCTTCAGTATATCGGTCATAACTTTAGATCTAACCGTCATATGAACCTGAAACCAGTGGCATTGGAATGATAACTCAAATCTCTATCTTCGGAAACAATATCAGCTCAATCGCACCGTCGGAAGGTCTCCATCTATTGCTAAACATCTGATGCATCTGTGCAGTTCTTCATATCTAAAAGCTCCAGAATCACCAAAGTTCTCCAGAACGTACATGTACCTGAAAATACTCTAAAACATACTCCAAACACATATAATAGACTCAAAATAGAGCTGATATCATGGAACAATAGTGGTAAATATCAGGCCCTATCATACATTGTTGCAACCACATTCTATCAAGTCAATCACAGAGAGACTTTATATACCCTATCCTAGTACAACAACTAATTCCATTCTACCAACAACTTATCGAATACTAGTCTCACTTGCCCCTCTACTGATTTCATTTCTTTGCATAATATAAAAGTGCAAGCTTTACCTTGGGAGTGTCGATCAAAGGATATATAGAATCTTACCTCTGTAAGTATTTGAACACAGAGGTAGTCTTCTCCAATTCCTTTCCTCTCTCTCTTTTCACTTCTTCTCAGTCAATGTCTCCCTTCTTTTGAGGGTATCATTTTATTTTTTTAAATGACTGAGATATTTGGATAGGCTTCCATGAATCAAGCCCTAATAGTTTTTGCCACCAGATCATGTTCACTTCTTTTTGACATTTATTTCTTTCTAAAATCACATGAATCAAGTTTTAATGGTTGTAGCCGCCAAATCATGTTCGATCATTTTTATCTAAAGGGGAGAGAGAGGGGAGTCAGAAGCATACAGACTTTTACCTTCCAGACTTGCAGAAGGAATCCGATCCAGTGTATACCAAGCCCAAAGCAAGCTTATAATGTCAAGATTAGTGTTGGAAATCAGCTTCGGTTCCTTCAACTTTCTAAGCAAGTGTGACATAGTGGCAGGATGATCCACTTTGGTATCTCTAGTGATTTCTGCAAACAACCTTCTAAGAATGGTGCTTATAGCATGGTTAGTCAATAATAAATCTTGATCATAGTCCCCTTCTTGACTCGATAAAACTTTTTTGAAAAACTTATATATATAAATAAAACTCAAAGACAAATAAATAGTGTTAGCGAACCTCTCGCAGACTTAAATTACTCTGTCGTCAGTGTAATTCATCCTTGATTGGTTAGGAAAAATTAAATCATTAGTAAATATTGTAAATAGAAAACTCGATACCTCTCTCTGTAAGAGGGTGTCGATCGATGGTAGGCATGTGTGGTCGATCGATGGTCACGATCCATTGTCAACTGATGGTGCCTCTATTGTGTCGATCGATGGTGGAATTAAAAAGTCTGTAAAAAAAATGAAACTCAAAATAAATAGTAGTATAAGTAAAACCTAAATAAAAACTTACTAAACAGTGGGTTGCCTCCCACTCAGCGCTTGGTTATAGTCTTAAGCTCGACTTTTAAGAATTCTGATTCAGTCCGGATGAGATTTAGAACTTGCTCCAAAACAATTCCCAATTTCCAATATCTCCAGCTTCATGACACATTTTGTGAAAGCCTCCATTGACTATTCTCTTTTGTTTATCATCTAGGCAATAAGGAGTGCTCGAAGCATTGCAAACGGCTGCTAGAAGCATATGCTGAGCACTCTGTCCTTCCTGACACAATCTGAGAAGTGGGGAATCAATGATAACTTAGGACCTTCCTTGATCCCTTTTCTCTTCTTCAAATTCCTCTTCTTCTTTCCCCCAGACTTGTCTGATCTCGTGGTGCCTCCATCGAAAAGATTATGAAGCACTTCAAACTCATTCTGCCCTGATCCGTGATGAGGGTCGATCGATTCTCTAGTGTTGATGTCGATCGATGTTCCAATGGTGGCGTCGATCGATTCATCAATGATGGTGTCGATCGATGCTTCGACCGATTGTCCTTGGTCAACGTCACCTTCATACTTTAATACTCTCTGAAAAACTACTGCATAAAATGGATCATCAAATACCTCAGTGTAGGGATCCATATGCACAATTCCATCTGGTGGAATAGGAAATTCAACTTCAAAAACAGCACTGGGAACCATAAACTTCACAGGGTCATGTACCATCTTCGCTCTTTTGTGAAAACCAGCAGCCTCTTCTGTGCAAATAGGTAGTCGTAGATGTTCAGGGGCAGCAAGGAGTGAGGTCTCAGACTTGTGCATTTTCTACTCAACTGTGTAACCTGGTTCGTCCAATAATAAGTGTCGATCGATATCAGTTGTGTAGTGTCGATCGATGCGGTCGGGTGGCTGCATATCGATGCTAGTTTCCAGATCTATTCTCGAAGTGCGTTGATCGTCATCAAGCTTCTGCACTGAGTTCTGATGCATATCTTTAAACCATTCTTCTAGCTCCATAGTGGCTTTCCAACTCGAATCCAAATCCCCAAATTGTTCTTTATCCTTTGGCTCCAAAAACATCTTCGATGGTGATTTTTCTTTCTACATCCGGAGAATGATAACAACTTTATACATCAGTTCTCTCTAGTGTTGAGTCTTCAATGCCATGGGAACATTTTCCCGAAAGGAAAGTTTCGGGATGAACATTTTCGGGGTGAATAGTGTTGCGATGAACAGTGTCGTTTGATGCCGGATGAACAATGTCGATCGATGGTGAGGAATTGTCATCGATCGATGTTGTGGTCGGATCACTGATAACAACTTCTTCTACTCTGATGAGCTCTCCATATCCATCTTCTTCTCCTTCCTCTACCATATATCTCAGCATAGCTTCCATCACGATCTTCGTATTTGCTTCAGTATCATAGAGAAGGTTGGTGAGGAAGGCGTTCGTGATGTCATTCCAGGTAGTGAGAGATCTTGGTGGCAACCTCTTGAACCAAAATGTTGCTTCTCCAGCAAGAGAGTATGGGAATAGTTTGCATAAGTAGTAATCTTTAGAGACTCCATTGCACTTAATGGTTGACGCTAAATCATTGAATGATTCAAGGTGGCTACTGGGGCATTCATGAGGAAGATCATGAAAAGGATGCTGACCCACAAGAGATATATATATATATATATATATATATATGCAGGATTCAGCTCAAAGACATTCATTTGTGGTGCAGAACGACGTATCACAGACCTTTTGGCGTAGGAATCCTCAGGCTTGTTGTAAACTCTAATTGCCTTTTATCGTTCAATCCCAGAATTCACAGTAACAGCAATAGCATCAGGGATTTCAGTCCCTTGTTCATGAATCAATTGCCCTGCACTGTTGTGCGCACGACCTCTTTCGTCTCGTAAGATGACATTCTTGTCAACTCTCAGTATGAGTACTTCGACATTCTCTATCTTCTCGCAAGTAGTATCGATCGACGGCGAAAAGTGGGTGTCGATCGATGTCATGATGTTCGTATCAATCCACCTTGAAGTATGGGTGTCGATCGATGCTCGCTTCTCTTTGCTAGCGATCACTGCTTGGAGGGTGTCGACTGCCCTCGTAGACTTACGGATCGTGCGTGAATCAGAAGGTTCCTTTTTTTAAGAACCCAAAAATCCTCTCCTCATTGCTTCCTGGTACTAGTATGTACCTGAAACAAAAGAAAAAAAAATTATGTAAGTAAACTAATATAGAAAAATACCTAGACTAAATCAAACAAATTGAGTCTAATGGCGAATCCTTGCTCCCCGACAACGGCGCCAAATTTGACAAGAGGTTTTTTTATGTATTTCAATGCAAACTCTATCAAATTAACCCTACGAACTACTCTTGCCAAGAGAGGTCAAATTGTAGTATTTATAGATCGAATTCACATGGAGCGTGGGCACACAATAGACTCAATACAGTCGCGATTAAACTAGGCAAATAGATTAATAAGCAGTAAATAAACTATAGCAGATAATTGATTGATTGGTAAGTAAACAATAATAATAAATAGCTAGAACTATGGTTTCATGCAAGTGGATTATAGAGGATAGAAGCCAAGGGTATTAATCATAGAACTCGATATCTAAAGAAACCTGGAATCAGATGAAGCCAAGGGGATAATCTCGTTACAGCAAGAAGAAGGGCAGGAGATTTCCCTAAAGAAACCTGGAGTCAGATGAAGGTGATCATGAGGAAAATATTTGTACCAAGCCATTATCACATAGAACTACATTTCAAGCTCAGAACATTGTCTCAAGGGAGTAGATCAGTTGAGGAATACTACAAAGAAATGGAGACTCTTATGCTTAGAGCTGATATACAAGAAGACATAGAAGCAACCGTGGCCATGTTCATGGGAGGGTAAACCGAGACATCATGGACAGACTTGAAGTTCATCATTATGTAGAAATGGAGTAACTTCTGCACAAGGCCATTATGTTTGAACAACTGCTCAAACGAAGGAGTTACAAGTCTAGCTATGGAGCCAGCAAGCCACACTACCAAAAGGACAAAAAAACCAGAGAATCCTAACCATTCTCCAGGCCTAAAGTGGAAGAACAGAGTATTAAAAGAAAGGAAGTAACCACTGCAGCTAAAACCCGAGACATACTGTGTTACAAGTGTAAAGGCTATGGACACTATGCCAGCAGCTGCTCCAACAAAAGAATGACATTCATTAGAGAGAATGGAGAAATTGAATCAGAAGAAGAGGAACAATCTGAGTCTGAAGAAGAAAGAGTGGAGATGCCACCCCGTGGAGAGCTACTTGTTACAAGAAGAACATTGAATCTACAAACCAAGACTGTTGGAAATGAGCAAAGAGAGAATCTGTTTCATACTTTCTGTATGGTTCAAGGAAAAGTATACAGTTTGGTTATAGATGGAGGAAGCTGTACCAATGCTGCTAGTGAAACCATGGAAGAGGAACTTGGTTTGAAGATTATGAAAAGACCAACCGCTTACAAGTTACAATGGCTTAATGATGAGGGAGAGCTGGAGGTGAAACACCAAGTGAAGATACCATTGTCCATTGGGAAATATGAGGATGAGATACTTTGTGATGTATTACCAATAGATGTTGGACACATACTGCTTGGAAGAACTTGGCAATCTGACAGAAGAACCATTCATGATGGATTCACCAATAGATACTCGTTTGAATTCAAGGGAAAGAAGATTGTTTTGGTTCCTTTGACACCAAAAGAAGTCCATCTTGATCAGATAGCTTTGAAGAAAAATAAAGCTTCATCAGAATCAAAAACCAAGCAGCCTGCCAATCTTTTGCTTCAACCAAAGGGGAGTTCTTTACCTCACTTGCCGTTTGTTTTTAAAGAATGTTTAAACATAACCAGGCCAGTGCAGGATCTTCCTAGCAAAATACAGATGCTTTTGCATGAGTTCAAAGACGTATTTCCAAAAGAAGCTCCACCAGGATTGCCACCTATCAGAGGAATAGAATATCAAATTGATTTCATTCCAAGAGCATCACTGCCAAACAAACCAGCCTATAGAACCAATCCTGTAAAGGAACTACAACAGCAAGTCACTGAGCTTATGGAAAAAGACATATTCGTGAGAGTATGAGCCCATGTGCAGTTTCAGTCTTGCATGTGCCAAAGAAAGATGGAAGTTGGAGAATGTGTGTCGACTGCAAAGCCATCAATAATATCACTGTAAAGTATCGACATCCCATTCCTAGAATAGATGACATGCTTGATGAATTACATGACTCAAATATCTTTTCTAAAGTTGATTCAAAAAGTGGGTATCACCAGATTAGGATGAAAGAGGGTGATGAGTGGAAAACTGCTTTTAAAACGAAATAAAGGTTATATGAATGGTTGGTCATGCCATTTGGGTTAACTAATGCACCTAGCACTTTCATGAGGTTGATGAACCATATTCTTAGAGCATTTATAGGACATTTTGTGGTGGTTTACTTTGATGATATCCTGATTTACAGTAAGAACTCATATGAGCACGTTTAACATCTTAGAAAAGTTTTAGGAGTGCTTAGGACAAAATCCTTGTTTGCTAATTTAAGGAAATGTACCTTTGGGGAAGATAACCTTGTCTTTTTAGGTTTTGTTGTGAGTGCATATGGTATCCAGGTTGATGAGGACAAGATTAAAGCTATCAAGGACTGGCCAAGTCCCAAAACAGTTGGAGAAGTAAGAAGCTTTCATGGGTTAGCCGGATTCTACAGAAGATTTGTCAAAGACTTTAGTACCTTGGCTGCACCACTCACTGAAGTAATCAAGAAAAACTTGGGGTTTAAGTTGGAACAAGCACAAGAAGAAGCATTCCAAGCCTTGAAAGAGAAACTTACGAACTCACCAGTTCTTTCTCTCCCTAACATTTCTAAAACATTTGAAATAGAATGTGATGCATCTGGTGTTGGTGTAGGTGATGTGCTTATGCAGGAGAAGAAACCTATATCTTTCTTTAGTGAAAAGCTTGGAGGGGCTACTCTCAACTATCCAACATATGACAAAGAACTCTATGCGCTTGTCAGGGCCTTACAAACATGGCAACACTATTTGTGGCCTAAGGAGTTCGTCATCCACACAGACCATGAGTCTCTCAACTATCTCAAAGGACAACAAAAACTAAACAAGAGACATGCTAGGTGGATTGAATTCATCGAAACCTTTCCCTATGTGAAGTACAAGAAAAGTAAGGAAAACATAGTTGATGATGCACTATCTAGAAGGTATGTCCTCTTGTCAACTCTTGAAACCAAGTTACTTGGATTTGAACAAATCAAAAATCTATACACCACTGATTCAGATTTTAAGTAGATATATGCTTCTTGTGAAAAGTTTGGATGTGGTAAGTACTTTAAGAGTGATGGTTTTCTCTTCTTTGAAAATAGACTATGTGTACCTAACTCTTCTTTGAGAGATTTTTTTTGTCAAAGAAGCTCACACAGGTGGACTTATGGGACATTTTGGCGTGTCTAAGACAATGAAAGTAATGCAAGAACATTTCTTCTGGCCACACATAAGAAGAGATGTTGAGAAAACTTGTGAACGATGTGTAACTTGCAAACAGGCTAAGTCCAATATCCAAAACCACGGTCTGTATACTCCTTTTACCAATTCCTTTGCATCCATGGCATGACATTTCAATGGATTTCGTTGTTGGATTACCTAGAACTAAGATTGGAAAAGATTTTGTGTTTGTTGTCGTTGATAGGTTTTCTAAAATGGCTCATTTTATTCCATGCCATAAGATTGATGATGCTGTGAATGTTGCTAGTTTGTTCTTTAAGGAGATTTTTAGACTTCATGGCATGCCTAGGACAATTTTTTCTGACAGAGACACCAAGTTTCTTAGCTTTTTTTGGAAGACTTTGTGGTCTAAGCTAGGGACTAAACTGTGTTTCTCTACTACTTGTCATCCACAATCAGATGGACAAACTGAAATTGTCAATAGAACATTGTCTACCTTGTTGCGCGTATTGATTAAAAAGAGCCTTAGAACTTGGGAAGAATGTTTGCCACATGTAGAATTTGCTTATAATCATGCTAACCATTTTGCATCTAAATTCTCTCCATTCGAAATCGTCTATGGTTTCAATCATTTATCACCTTTGGATCTAATGCCTTTACCTTTAAGTGAGAGAGTTAGCTTGTATGGACAAAAGAAAACTGAACTTGTTAAGCAGATACATGAGAAGGCACATATCAATATAGAGAACAAGACCAAACTCTATGCCAAGCAAGCTAACAAAGGAAGAAAGGAAATGATCTTTGAAGAAGGAGATCTAGTTTGGATACACCTGAGAAATGACAGGTTTCCTAATGAAAGAAAATCTAAACTCATGCCTAGATTAGATGGTCCTTTCACAGTCATTAGGAAGATCAACAACAACGCCTATCAACTGGATCTTCAAGGTAAGTATAATGTGAGTTCAAGCTTCAATGTTATTGATTTAGTTTCTTATTGTGCAGATGAAACAGATTTAAGGTCAAATCCTTCTCAAGTGGGAGAGGATGATGTGATCTTAGAACGCAATGGAACTAAGGAGATGGAACAACGTAAACCAGAGCTTAAAGAAGTCCAAGATGGAGCTAAAGAATAGCTTGAACCTGAGGATACAAAGGAAAATGATCTAAATGTACCCGTTGGTCCAATGACTAGGTCCAAACAAGCAAGATTCCAGCAAGCTCTTCATCAACTCTTACACACTATTCAAGGCAGTCTAGAGTGTGCTTATCCAACCACTCTGGTTGTGATTCAAGCCATCTAAGACATTCATCAAGAGAGGTGTTGTGACTTGCACTCTTTTCCTTGGTTTGGGTTTATCCCATTGGGTTTTCCAAACAAGGTGGAGTTTGTTGGGATTCATCAGGGACTACGTCAAGTAATCTGTCAGAGACTTTGTAAGGATTTGGTGATGGAGATCAAACAAGATCGTGTAACTTAAACCAAGACAATGACATCATATTAGGAAAAGGAAATGTCACTTTTATGGAGTTATTAAAGTTGACATGATCCTGGAAATAATTATTTCATGGAGTTATGAAAATTGCAAGTATTTGTGAAATATTCCTAATAGGTTTATGGAAAGGTGCGAATGCCGTAATCCAACTAAGTTAACGTAATAGACTCCTACTATATAAGAGGAGCTCGTGTGTTCTCTTCTCTCCAAAATGCAAGTAAGCCGATTTGTAAACTTGTGAGAGAGAGAGAGAGAGAGAGAGAGAGAGAGAGAGAGAGAGAGAGAGAGAGAGAGAGAGAGAGAGAGAGAGAGAGAGAGAGACATACAGAGAGACAGAGAGACATGGAGATAGAGAGAGAGAGAGAGAGAGAGAGAGAGAGAGAGAGAGAGAGAGAGAGAGAGAGAGAGAGAGAGAGAGAGAGAGAGAGAGAGAGAGAGAGAGAGAGAGAGAGAGAGAGAGAGAGAGAGGTGATAAATCTTTGTTGTTAAGATTATAGTGAATTGCCTCCTTGCAAGGCCCCAGGGACGTAGCCATTCTAGGTTAACCATGGATAAACAAATATTTGTGTATAACTTCTATCTTTTCCATTCTTCTTTTGATCTCCATAATTCTAAAAACTCATTCTTTCTTACTTATGTTTTCGAGTTTGTCAAAAAGTATAATAGCGAGTTTGTATCTTTGATTCTGGTTTTCGGTCAAACTGTTTCTCGCCAACGTGGTTTCAACCTATCCTAAGGTGTTAAGATCGTTTTAAACAGATCTTCTATAGATTGGTGACATCTAAATACATGATCTTTTGGCAAATATATTATGTTGCTCGATCAAATAACTGATGTAGAAATTTGGATCAACATTCTTTCTCAAGGCTCATGTCTTTTTAGCGATAAATGTTCATGTTATCTACTTATAGAGAAAACTTTGGCTTGGTTACGTTCATGATCGGTTTAGCTGTTGTCGGCTTTTGATTTGTCGATTTTGCATTAGTTTCAGACAAAGGCACTGCTCTTGAAGCTCTCTATTCGGTTATTTCTGTTGTTTCCTTTGATTCATGACTTGAAACCTAGATAGTCCTGTTCAGACACAAATGGCAGTGGCCGTCTTTAAGACTCCCCTTACTTGGCTAATAATATGGAAGGGAAAAAACATAGGCATTATCAGCAGCAGCAGCTACAGAGAAAATCCTCGTAGAGGGATTTTCGGGAAAACCAAAACTGGTTTCTTGCGATGGATTTGGACCATAGTGACAATGTTCATATCATAGTGAAACCGTTATCAGCTTGGTAGAGACAAGAGGGAAGTAGACAAAGCCGAATTAGTGGTTGTCATGATCTTGGATTGTCATGTCGTCATGGAGCCGCGATCGGAGAACTTGATGTCGTCAACATTGGAGCTCAAAATCGAGCAAAGGGAGCCGAGAATTGAATATCATGACGAGTTCACACTATGACGGAGGAGGGATGAGGAAATAGGCGATGGAGAGCTTGACTTTGATGAAGGAGTAAAAGTTTAGCACAAGAGGTACAACGGTGCGAGACGAAGCAGAGGAGCCGATATATTGATGGGTTTCAATGAAAAAGCCCAAACTTGATAACATCTTTAAAAAGAGGAGATTACTTCGTTATAACAATGTTGACGTGTCAGCTTTTAGTGAAGCTATTTACTGACAAGAATAAAGAAAATTCTTCTTTATAATCCTTTCATTTATAATAGTTAACGTTTTAGAATTATACACATAAATAAACAAACTATTTAGTGTTTTTTTAAAAAAACATCTTTAATTATTTACCTTACCACAATTAAACTAATAAAAAATAAAATATATAATATTGCTGGTAATATAACATTAATTGTTAATAAATTTTATATAAATATTTTGAAAACATCGTCTAATATAGAACAAAAAAAATCTTTTAAAACGATATTTATTAAAAGCAGAGGAATTATATATAAAGATATATAGTGATTTCATGCATTTAAATTATAAGATGCTCTGAGGAAGTTCTATTTATTACACTTACTTTACTCTAATAGTATTATATTCTAGTCCCAAGCTTTTGGGTAAGAATACGAATGATTCCATATAGTTTTGAAACATTTGTGTTATATAAAGTGAGAGGAGACTTTTGTCTCGGGCCACCCCTTCCCCATCCATTTTCGCAGTCAGTCACAGCGTTCTTGCCTACACCTGTAAGTCTGTATGCTTCTGTAAATGATTTTTTCAGTGCATTTTCCCAAGCAGCCTTGAACCTAGCCAAAGCGATATCATATTTCTTATTGCAAACATTGATCCGTCTCCTCCCGTTCGGACCATTGTAGTCTCGACTAATGCTTTTAATATGGGCCTTTGCGTCATTCACTTGCATAGTTGATAGCGTTATCTGATAAAATTTCAAATCATAAAGCAAAACTTTCACTACATTATATTTATCTATCGTCGATATATTATACCACTCATTAACTAGATAAAACGAAATAATATATACAATCCTTAATTGAAATGATGACATATGAAAATAAATTAACATTACCGAAATTACAAGAACGTCTCCGAGATCTCTTGCTGCTTCTATTCGTGGATCTGAATCGAGTTGGTTCACGCAGAACGCTGCATCAGTCGTCTCTCTGCACAAGTTTTGAATGTCCCTTTTTGGAATCGCGTTTGTTACCAAAAATGCGGACGAAAGGAACCATGTAAGAAAACAAATATGTTTTATTTTCATTGTGGCCACGTTGAGACAAAATGGTGTTGGGTCGTTTTTCTTGGGTTTTAGTTTCTTTTTACTTCTATTAAGCAAATTTGAGAGCTAAAAATAGTAATGATATGGTATGGTATAGATTCGTTGATAATTTAGAAAAATCTGCATCATCCATTTGCTAAAAGACAATATATATATATATACCATTGGTTTTGCTTTTTATTTATTTATTATGTAACTCCGATAATATTCATGGAGTGAAACACCACAATTTTAGGGCTTTTAATGAGTTTGAAAGTTTTTACTGCATACGTTTAATCATCCTTTATATTTTATTTTTTAATTTTTAATTCAGTCTAAAAATTTAATTTTTTTTCCCTTTTTTTTCCTTTCTTCTCCATAATAGTTTTTCACTTTTTGCAAGGTATTAACTATTTATAGTGATACTATTGAAAATTAAATCGATAATTAAATCGTTTTAGTGGAAGTAGTGTTGGCGTGGAAACTTATGTGAATTAAATTGTATTGAATGTATTCAAAATGTTGAAAAATCTGTTGAATGTATTTAAAATGATGCATATGTTGTATATGTACTGAAAATGTTGAATGTATTCAACATGCACGTAGGAGAGTGTGATGAAAAGAATCCCTTATATACCAATCATATTAAATATACTGCGGGTTTTAAAATATAATATTCATTTGATATTATATGATATTACTAAATCCAAGCTACTTTGTCCATTTCAGTTTGGTTTTAATTTGTTTGGTTTCACCGGATTGAACACCTCTAAGTTTGTATTTTTTTAAAAAAAGAACACCTCTAGTTTCACCAAAGTTGTTCATTTCACCATAGGTCTCAATCCTAAATTTCAAATAATTTACTTTTGTAAAGAGAGAGTTAACAAACCTTAATATTCAAAAAATGTCAATACTTACTTTATAATTTTGTCTAATATATTATATTCTAATCCCAATCTTTAGGGTAAGAAGACGAATGATTCTATATAGTTTTTAAACATTTGTGTTATATAAAGTGAAAGGAGACTTTGTCTCAGGCCACCCCTTCCCCATCCATTTTCGCTGTTAGTCACAGTGTTCTTGCCAACACCTGCAAGTCTGTATGCTTACGCAAATAATTTTTCCAGTGCATTTTCCCAAACAGCCTGGAAACTAGCCAAAACGATATCATAATTCATATTGCAAACATTGATCCGTCTCCTCTTGTTCGGACCATTGTACTATCGACTGACGCTGTTAATATGGGTCTTTAAGTCGTTCACTTCGATAGTTCCATTGTTGACAGATTCATCTGATAAAATTTCGAATCATAAAAAAACTGTCACTACATTCTCTTTATATATCGTCTATATATTATACCACTCATTAACCAGATAAAATAACTAATTAATCTCCACAATCCTTAAATGAAACGACGACATATGAAAATATAAAACATTACCGCAATCACAAGCACGTCTCTGAGATCTCTTGCGAGTTTTTTCGTGGATCTATATTTAAGTGGTTCACGAAGAACGCTGCACCAGTCGTCTCTCTGCCCAAGTTTTGAATGTTACTTTGCTGACAAAAGGAGCCATGTAAGAAAACAAATGTTTTTTTATTTTCATTGTGGCCACGTTGAGACAAAATGGTGTTGGGTGTGTTTTCTTGGATTTAGGGTATTTTCACTTTTGTTAAAAAAAATTAAAAGCTAAAAATGATAATGATACTATATGGACGAGATTCCTTGATCAATTAGAAAAAGGCTAAATCATCTATATGCTAATAGACAGCATACCATCGTTTGTGCTTCTTTATTTTTGTTATGTAACTGATAATATGCGTAGAGTGAAAGTATGAAACACCCGAGTTACGGGTCTTTTAATAAGCTTGAATGTTAAAAACCGAATGATAGGCAACTAGGAGGCGATCAACGCGAATCAGGATCTCTGCGCTTCTTCGAGCCAGATCCTCCTCGAGGTCTTAGTCACCCTTTGGTGTGAGATCTTCTGGTCCAATCACATAACCTTCTGCGATACGCTGTTGCTGTGGTAATTTGATCATTCATATTGATTAACTCTCTCCTCACCGAATCTGTTCAATTTCCGCTTAGATAACAAGACACTGATTAGCCTTTGCTACAGTATGGCATGTAGGAAAGGTAAGGGGATTTGCTTTGCTGATGAAGATGATGAGCCGATCGTTTTGGCGGATGAAGCTGATGATGAGCAGATTGAGGATTACCGACTCTCATTGATCGACAAGGTTCTCAATCCTTAAAAACAGAATGATGCTAAACTCATAGAGCTTTGAGACAGGAGATGGAGTTGCCGAACTACCAAGCAACTATGGTTATGTCATCAAAACATATAGGAGGATCTGTAAGAGAGGATGTCCGTTCTGCTCCTGTGGATAAGAGCCTGCATTTAGAGAATTGAAAGATGTCTATGCCGGCTCTAACTCAACACCAGTCAGCTAGCCTTTCTGCTTCCTCTGGAGCTGGTGCTGTTCGCACAAATCACTCTCTTCGAAGGGACGTGGGTGATGGTCATTATGGTCGCTACAATCCATATGGTAGGGGTAAGGAAAGGCCACTGACGACTGGGGAGAAAAAGGCACAACATGATCATAAGTCAGGGGTGTGGCACAAGAAAGAGATTATGGCGCACAAGGATGATCGCAAAACTGCCTCAGGTTCTCATGATAGTGAAGTTCTCGCAGGCAAAAAGGAGTTCTTAAGTCAAGGTCAAAATGATGCAATGTTTGTCAAGAATCCAATGTCAAAGGAAGCTCAAAATATCAGTGCCTTATGGGCAGATACGAATGTGACCATGCGGTCTAAATCGGTGTATAAAGTGAGTAAGGCATTAGACTCTGATGCGCTGAAGGTGAATGAGGAGATCAGTGATGATACAATGCTTGATGTGCAAGGTCCTGAGCAGATTAATATTGAAGAAGACGACCTGCTGGGTGATGAGCTTCAGACAATGCATCTGATGGAGGTAGATATGACGGAACTCCGTATTGAAAGGTCCGCAACGCCAGTGGTGACAGAAACATCACTAGTTGTTTATAGGAAGGAAGTGGTGGGTAATGAGTCGGTGGAAGCGGAACTGAAACAACGCAGTGTGTCTAGGGTCCTTTTCCTGACAAAAGATGCATCCAAACAAGATGGACCTATTCGTCGAGCATCACCAAGAATCAATGGATATACGGCAAATAATTTAACTTTGGGTGATTCACTTGGTATGAACAAAAGGGCTCGGAAGGGTGGTTTGAAACAGACAAAGAAGGGTTTGGTGGATTCCAAAAATCCACAAAACCCTCATCCATGAAGACACTCAGTTGGAACTGTCGAGGCATATGGAACAACCTCACAGTTGGAGATGTGTTAGAAGCATCGCCCATGACTTTTGTTCCTTTTTGAGACAAAGAATAGGAAGCTGTTGTTGCAAGATATTCAGGCTGACCTAAGTTTTAATTAGTTTTTTACCATTGAGCCTCATGGCCAAAGCGGTGGTTTAGCTTTATTTTTTATGGGTGATTTTCAACTTCATGTATTATTTTCAAATAACATAATGATTGACATTTCTGCAATCATTAATGGAATAAAAGTCGACATAACGTTTGTTTATGGTGATCCTGTTTTAGAACGTCGAGATCTTGTTTGGGAAAGCCTTATGCGTTTATCCACAATAAAAGATGGACCTTGGTTCATGATTGGTGATTTTAATGAAATAATTGACCACAGTGAGAAAGAGGGTGGCATAACGAGGTCTGATAGCTCTTTCCTCCCATTCAAACAAATGATCGCTGACTGTGGTATGCTTGAGTTTCCATGCTCTGGAAACTTATTGTCGTGTGTAGGAAAGAGAGGGACCTCGACGGTTCGATGTCTCCTAACCCAAGCACTTGGAAATGCTAATTGGCATGAGAGATTTCCTCACTCTTCTGTTACATATATGCGTATGTGGGGCTCAGACCATCCCCCAGTGCTGGCAACGATTTTATCCAAACCAACTGGAGCTAAAAATAAATTTAAATTTGATAAGATATGGTTGGATAGTGAGGAAATTAGGAATGTGATTGAGGAAGGATGGAATTCTCCTGACCTGCCATTGGATGCAAACATTATGTCTCATATTGCTAGTTTCGTAAGGCATTGAGAAAATGGAGAAGGAAGCATAACATGAACTCGGAAAAAGAGGTGGAGGAGCTGAAAGAAAAGGTAGATGCATGCCATGTATGCGGACGATAATGTGTCATCTGAGGAACTCTCAGCAGCTATAACAGAGCTATCTGAAGATCTTAAGGCGAAGGAAAGGTTCTGGAGACAGAGGAGTAGGATATTATGGCTGAGGGAAGGGCATATGAACTCAAAGTTCTTCCACAATTTTACTAAGCAGAAGAGAGCAAAAAAACAGAATTACACGTCTGGTGGATAGTTATTGAAACATGGTTGAGGATGAAGAGGGGCTGGTAGCCATTGCCACAACATATTTCAGGAACTTGTTCTAGACCTCAAATCTGGCTGAAATTGATAAGGCTCTGGGAAATATAACATCGACTATTTCTGAAGAAACAAACCAAGCTCTGATGGAACCGGTTACTGAATGGGAGATAAAACTTGCTCTTTTCGCAATGCACCCGGAAAAAGCCCCAGGATCAGATGGTATGAGTGTCTTATTCTATCAGAAATTTTGGGACATTGTGAAGTGTGACTTGACTCGTATGGTCAATGATTTTCTCTTCAATGAAATTGTTACCCCATGGTTGAATGATACAAACATATGTCTCATTCCCAAGAAAGAGAGGCCGACAGATATGGAACAGTTCAGACCCATCAGTTTATGTAATATCTGTTACAAGATAATCTCTAAGGTCTTATGCCAGAAACTAAAAAAAATCTTGCCTGAGCGTATTTCAGAAATCCAATCAGCATTCGTTGCGGGTAGACAGATCACTGATAATATTATGATAGCCCAAGAGATGTTCCACACTCTCAGGACGAAACCTGGTGGGAGACAGAAGATAATGGAAATAAAAACAGATATGAGCAAAGCTTATGATCGAATGGAATGGGTTTTTATTAGGTCCTTGAGAATATGGGTTTTTCTAAAAGATGGATTACATGAACTATGAAATGTGTGTCCACGGTCAAGTATAAGGTGCTGCTGAATGAACAACCCAGAGGGAATATTGTTCCCGAGAGAGGATTGCGATAAGAAGATCCTTTGTCTTCTTTCATATCTCTATCTTATGTACGGAAGCGCTCGTTAGCCTTTTAAATCATGCAGAGAACCAAGGAATGATAACAGGGATGCACGTGGCACGCGCTAGCCCCTCGGTATCCCACTTGTTATTTGTAGATGATAGCCCTTTTTTTTTGTAAGGCGGATCCCCGTGAATGTGATGAAGTTATGAAAGTTGTGAAGGTCTACGGAATGGCATCAATACAACAAATAAACTTTGATAAGTCAACTATTATTTTTGGAAAACGAGTTCCTTTGCAGACCAAACATGAAATCAAAGCAACTCTGGGGATTGATAATGAAGGGGGAATGGGTTCCTACTTGGGTATATTAGAGGATATTAGTGGTTCAAAGTGTAAACTCTTTGCTTTTTGTGAGAAATTAGCGAGTGCCGTTGCACGCTTCTGGTGGAGTACAAACCCACCGAAACGAGGGAAGCATTGGGCTACATGGGATAAGTTGTGTAAACCAAAAGATGAGGGAGGCATAGGTTTCAGGCTTGTACATGAATTTAATCTTGCATTATTGGCTAAAAAATTATGGAGACTGATCCAGTTTCTAGATTCACTTCTAGCAAGAGTACTTAAAGGAAGATACTACCTCCTCAGTTCGCCTCTACGAGCACCAGAACCTAAATCTCCGTCATATGTGTGGACAAGTTTACTGGCTGCACGACCCTTCTTTCTTTGGGGAATAGACAGGTGGTTCATTCTTGGATACCAAATACGCGTATGGGAGGATATATGGATCCCTACAATTCCAGCTAGACCATCGAGTGCAAAGGTTCCAGGTGCCCACACTCGCATGACAGTGAGCAATTTCATTGACGGGTCGCCAAAAAGGTGGAATACTGATATGTCGGAGCAGTTCATCGTTCAGGAAGATATATCACTTATTAGAAGCTTGGCAATATGTCAATCTCATAGAGATGACAGGTTCAGCCGAGGCTACACGAAGAGTGTGCTTTATACTGTGAAATCAGGGTAATGGGTTGCACGAAATTTCCTCAGTAGAGAATCAGAGGTTGTGGTAAATGAGCCGAGTATCACAAGATTACAAGCCTTTTCTTGGAAGATAAATGCTCCTAATAAAATGTGACACTTAATCTGGAAGAATGCATCTGGCTATCTACCTGTAACCAGAAACCTAACACATCGTCATATGCGATGTGACAGTCATTGTCCCAGATGTGGTATAAATGATGAGTCAATGAACCATGCAATTTTCGAGTGCCCTCTGGTGCTCCAAACTTGGGCACTTACCTCAACGCCATCTTCTCCAAACGTTTTTTCAATAGCAATCCAGTATGCAAACTTGAATTACCTATTTTGGAGGAAGAGTGCTACTGAAGACCCAAACCTAGACAGGGACCCGTATCCATGGATTATTTGGTACTTATGGAAGGCGAGATATGATAAGTTATTTAGAGGAATATCCGAGACCCCGCTGAATTAATTCTACATGCTCACTCTGAGTGTCATGCTTGGTTTAATGCCAAATAAAAATCGAAGGATAGCAATGAGCCATTAAGGCAGCCACACAGTAGGCAAGCCGGTGACTTGAGTAGTCTATTTTTGTTAGACGGTTCTTGGACTGCTGATTCAAATTTTAGCGGATATGGATGGGTCTGGTTGGAAGCAAATGGAAAGGAGCGCTCATGGGATTGAGGAATACAGAGAGACGACTATCACCCTGCATTCGGAACTGGGGCTTCAATCTAGGAAATGGAGAACATGACTAGCCATACATCTTGGCAACATTTCGGGACTGATTGCATGGACCTAATCACGATGATACAGATCCCAAAATCTTGGTCGGGCTTCTCTAAGAGTTATCAGAGTTCTCAACCATTAGACATCTATTCCACGACTTCAAGATTATCCACGTCCCAAGAGTGCAGAACAAGAAGGCAGATTCCTTAGCAAAGACGAGATGCGCTTTTCAACGTAGTCTAGTTTTTGTTGGTTGTTCTATTCCGGTCTAGATTCCAGACTATCTCTTGTCTTAGAGTAATAGAATAGCCGTTTGATGTAAAAAAAGCTTGAATGTTTTTACTCCTTATATTTAAATCATCTTTAAATTATTTTCTTCCTTCATTCTAAAATCTCAACTTAATTCATGTTTTCCATTAAAGTTCTTTCTCGGAAACTCAAACATTCATACACACTAACATCTTCTCAAACACACATCCTTCACGAAGGCTCAAACTCAAACGGTAACACTTACCATTCTGTTTGTTGATGATCACAACAAACGAACTCCAAAGTCCTAAACAGACTTAGCCAACTCCAACCACCAATAGTTTTTTTTTATGTTTTGACAAAGTATTACTGTTGTCAATAATTGAATTGCTTTAATGGAATATGGTCTTGAATTTACGTGAATTAAATTGTGGACAAAAATCTCATATACTCTTAATGGAGAAAAGTAATTTTGTATACTCTTAATGAATCTACATACTCTCATACTTTTAATGATATAATGAAATTCCGATTATACCCTTTTTCCCCCAAATCATATTTCATTTTTTCAGAGTTCAAATTTTCATATCACAATAATCGATGTAAAGTTTTATCAAGTTCTACAGCTTTACAAAGTTCTCAATTTTTACCAAATTTTAAAGTTTTACCAAATTACAAAGTTTTACTAAGTTGTACCATTGTCGAGATACAACTTGGTAAAACTCTATACTTAGTTTAATCAAGTTCTACAGTTTTAAAAGTTGTACTTAAACAATTTTACTACTTAGTAAAACTATATTCAAAGTCTTACTAAGTTGTACCATTGTCGAGGTATAACTTGGTAAAACTTCGTACCTAGTTTAATCAAGTTCGACAGTTTGAAAAAGTTGTACTTAAACGATTGTACAACTTGATAAAATTTTGTATATGGGTTATAGTTGTAGTTTTGATTTTTTCATATATTCGTGTAACAGAACACATTTGGAATGCAAGAGAAAGAAAATCAAATAAAAAGAAGAAAATTTGACAAATAATAAAAAATGGAAATGGAAGAGAAAAGGAAAAAATAGAGAGAATGAGAACATATTTCGAAGAAGAAAATATATCTGAGATAGAGAACATATTGCGAAGAAGAAAAAGAGATTTAGGACCTCAGAAAGAGAACATATTTTGAAAAAGAAAATGAGAACCGAATAGGAAAAGAGAAGGAGAACATATATCATGGAAGAATAAAAAATTGAGAAAGAGAAGAGAAAGAGAACATATTTCGTAGGAAGAGAAAAAATTAATGAAGACTGATAGAAAAAGCAGAAGAGATTTAAGGAAAAGAAAAAACAAAGAGAAGAAGAGAGAATGTAAATTTAAATTTTCGATAGAGAGAAGGAGATTAGGTTTAAAGTAGGAATGATAGAGTTTGTATATACATAGATGTTTTAGGAGTTTTTGATCTTTTTATCAAATTTTCGAACTAAAATATATATCTATAAAAATAAATAAAAAAAGAGTATATGAGATTTTTTTTTCCAGGAGAGTATATGAGCATTTAATTATTAAATAGTGTTGAATTTATCCAAATTTTAAATATGTTGAATATATTCAACATGAACTCGCATGAGAGTGTGATGAAAAGAATGAACTATTTATAGAAAAAAAAGTTTGGGTTTATATAGCTTTAAGCTTTTTTTATATAATCACATGTTCATTTATCTTCGCCATAGATATAAAAATAATTTTAATATAAATTTAAAATAAAAATAAAATTGTGTTTAGAATAGAATTTTTAAATTTATAGATTAAAATTATAAAATATTCATTTAGAATTTATTTTTGATTTATTTTAATAAATGTTTAGTTTATTTCTTTGTGGGTATGATTTAATTAAGTAAAATTACTTTTATTAAATATCTTTCTTGTTTATATATGTTCACATTTAATAACTATATTTATTTTAGATATGCATTTATATACTTAAAACAAAATTACTATTAATTTTAGTATATTTATCGTATGTTACCCTAATATCTCAAGGGTATATTATATAGAAGTGTTTCTTTTTTTTGAAACACTAATCATTCCATTCCATAGAAATGACTTCAAATAGGCTTTTTTAACACTCTAGTCCTTCCAATTTATTCCATAAAACGTTGTTGTCATTACAAAAGTTAAGCTATTGAGAAGATGGAATCATCAACAGATGACATAATGAGTCCACAAGGGTCAAATTTACCAATTAAAAGTTCATTAAAAGATTAAATGGCTATTATATAACTGTAATACATACATATATATATATATTATTTAAATAAAATTAATTTTTTTTTAAAATTTAATTTTAAAAAATCTTCTTTTCAAAATATTTTTGAGGGACTATTCTTCTTTTTAGAAAAAGAAATCCATTATGAATGTTATGATATCTTCTTGAATATGAATTATATGTATATTTATGAAAACATTATTAAATATGTAGGATCTTCCAAAAATTTAAGAAGATATTTATAAATATGTATAATATTTTCATAAAATTTAATAAATGTGTATTTTTTAAAATGTATATTTAGGAATACCTTAACAAATACATATTTATGTATATTTTATTGAATTTGAATCATAGGTACATTTAAGATATTATTGAATATCTATAACATCTTTCCATGATTTTAAGAAGACTTTCGTAAGTTTGATATATAATTTTCATAAATATATTATACATATTTAAAAATATATTAATAAATTTGAGAAATGTGTTATATATTCAGTAATATTTTTCTAAATATGCATAAAAGTCAATTTTAGAAAGATGTCATACACATTTAAGAAGACTTTTCTAAATTTACATATAAGTTTACATTGGGAGAGTTTAATTACAGACATTTATGAAGTTATTCCTGAATTATGAAAAAAATACAAATTTTGAAAGATATCACACATATTCACCATGGTTATCCTACACCTTTTTAAGGAAACATTGTTTCCCAAAAAAATCAGAATGATTTAAAAAAAAATGATTTTGGTAAAAACAATTGAAATATTTTTTAATTTATTATTTTGAAGTTTTATATATTTATTTATTTTACTTAATAATTTTAAATAAAGATATAATTTCTTTTATCATTTAATACATATTAATTTTGGAACTTTTTCCGGGGTTATCTAGGGCACAAAACTGAAATGGTTATTTCATAGATTTTTTTATATTTTATTATATATTATGTAATCTCAATATTATTTATAATTTTTTTATTTTAAAATATAGATATGTAAAATTCATTATATAATTTTTTTAAAGTCGACCAAAATGTTTATATTTTTAGAAAAATTCTGAAAATAAAAAGTAACTATTATAATTTATTTTGTATTTATATTTAAATTATTGTATACGCTGCAGAGCTTATTTTTGTATTTTTAGTGAATTATTATTAAGCTAATTTGGATAATGTAATTTGTGTAATTTATTATTTTGTCTCAATATTTGCTTAAACTTCTCAAAAAATCATATACACCAAGAGATATATCATAATAATTTGTTCAAGAATAATAAGCGTGAATAAGGCTCCATTTAAACGTAATAATTTGTTTTTTCTATGGCTACCAAGTGTTGTTTTTACAAGAATTCTTGTTGGACGTGTTACATAGATGGTTATTTTATAAGAAACTCACCAAAACCGAATGCTTATGAGTTGGAATTCAACGGGAAAAATGAAAAATTGTGAAATTATGCTGCAAGCAAGTATTGTAACGGATAAAGTCCTTTCTCATAGGAGTAATTAAATTTCCAGAGCCAGTTCTCATGTTTCATGGAGAATTTTGTGCAGAGTTAACTGCAGTAAGTCTCATAACAAATCCAGTCCTATTCCTCTGTTTAATGATAAGAAATGGAAGAGGGAACAATCATGACATGCGTCCTGATATGTTAGGGATACGAAGTGTCATTCTTGTGTTAGGAGGCATGTAAGTCAGTGCTTGGGGGCTATGGGACACTACCTAAGGTGTGATAGTATGGACCACCATGCACAAAACTGTAGCAAGCATGATTCAAAGGGATGTAGGGGAACTAGTCACAGAGTATGACTTGCCAGAAGTGTGGTAAGGCCGGACACTTCGAAAGAGAGTGTCGCGGACATCCCAGTTATAGGGAGGTTTTGTCGGGAAACCGCATCTAGGCCGACTGTCACACCTCAGCTTTATGAGCTGACTACAGAGTTTAGAGAACCCATCAACTTCACAGCCATCACTTGTAAGCCTCTTGCTCAAGTATTTTCAATTATTGCTTGCCCCTATTTCTTGCTTAGTTAGAGAACCTAGACTTAGTGGAGTATATAGGAACTCTAGATGTCGGTGGAGAAGCCACCTACGTCTTGTTTAATTCATGGGCTACACATAGTTTTGTGAGTCCATAAATGGTAGCTATGGGTTATTTTTAGAAGGAACTGGATAGTAGTATATGAATTGTGAATGCCTTTGGTGGGAAGGTAGGTATTGACAAGGAATCGTCCAGGACATTCCTACTAGGATTGGGGATTGTCATGCTTACCGACCTAATCATTGTATAACTCAAGATTCACGAGATTATCTTGGGTGGACTGCTGAGGAAGGTTTAGGGCCACACTCAAATGCAATCAGGGCATAGTTAGATTTGAGCAGTTGAATGGAACGTTAGAGTTCTAGGGTATACAACCGATGTCTGGGAGTATAGTGGTCTCGGCAATCCAAGAAGAAATGATGCATGAGAACTGCTGTGAAGCATACCTAGCTACTATCTCCGTAAGAGACGGTAAGGGTAAGGGGTCAAGGACATTCATGTAGTTTGTGAGTTTGGAGATGTGCTCGGGTCCTTAAAAGGATTGCCGCCTGATAGGTCCAACATATTTACCTTTGAAATCGAACCAGGAATAACTCTTTTCTCCAAAACACCTTATTGTATAGCTCCAATCGAAATGGCTGAGCTAAAGAAGCAACTTAGGAATTTTCTAGAGAAGGGATTCATCAGACTAAGGAACATCGATATTGTGTGTGAAAAAGAAGGATTGAAGCTTTGGGTTATGCATAGACTACTGAGGTTTAAACCGGGTAACTATGAAGAACAAGTACATGTTGCCTCATATAGACGAGCTATTGGACCAACTAAAAAGTTCCACTTGGTTTTTCAAGATAATCCTAGTATCTGGCTACCATCAGATTCCAATAGACCTAGATGAAGTTCATAAAACGGCTTTCCAGAATATGTATGGACACTACGATTATGTAGTGATGCCGTTCAGGTTGACCAGTGCACCAGCTGATTTCATTAAAAGATGAATGGTCTGTTCCTTGATTGTCTAAACAAGTTTGTGATAATCTTCATAGATGACACACTTATGTATTCAAAAGACTAGAAAATGCATAAGGATCATTTGAGGCTTGTATTAGGAAGGCTAATGCAACACCAGTAGTTCCCTAAACTGAGTAAATGCAGCTTCTAGCAGAGTTGTATATGTTTTAGGAAACATAGTGTCAGTCTTAGTAGATACCGAAAAGATCAGCTCCTTCAGGGAGTAGCCAAACAAGGAATGCCACATAGATCAGTAGTTTTTAGGATTGTCTTGGTACTGACGTGGGGTGTGTTTTTAGGGTAATAATATCTTAAACAAACAAGTGTCAAATTAACCCTTAATCATATAATAGGGTAATAATATCCTAAACAAACAAGTGTCAAATTAACCCTTAATCCTAACATATAGTACAATAAAACTCTTGTCAAGAGAGATCAGGTGTATTACTTAGGGATCGACTCCACAGAGAACAAAGGCACACAATATATTTCTTATTTCTAAAGGCAAAGGTAACTATATATATTGGTAGCAAGTAATCAGGTCAAAAAAATATTCCTTATTAGAAGGTATAGATGCAATATGGAAATATGCTAATAATGTAAATATAAAAATATGCTAGTAATGTAAATATGGAAATATGCAAATAATGTAAATATGCTAGATCTAGGGTTTCAGACAAGTGGATTATAATAGATAGAAGTTAAGGGTATTTAATCATGGAAGTCGAAATCTAATGTAAAAGACACCAGCTCTCGCATGCGCGCCTAATCTATTGACCAAGTCCAATGCTTCAGCTCTCGCTTGTTGACACGGAATGACCGTCGATCGATGGCAATGATCCTGTGTCGATCGATAGTTTCTTGAATCAAGCGTTAAGACCTAATTCGATAAGTTCACTAGATTGACTAAATCAACTCTCGTTTGTTTCTAGCAACCTAGCTCAACATAATAGATTCTGGTAGTAGACCATGCTCTCGCGTGCCCTATTATCAGGGTTCTATTTAGCTACTCTAGAACACAAACAATAAACACAATTCTATTAATAGATCTTATAATGACCTTGACAATTTTATTGTTTGGTTAATCCATCAGTACCATTGATAAACCCTAAACCTAGTTGACAATTACTAAGACATAATTGAAGTAAGAATAATAATCTTTATAAAATGCATAGATAAAATAATGGGATTTCAAAGCACACTTAGAATACACTAAAACTATGCTAGGACACACACACAAAATCTTGCCCCCTTAACTCTAGCACACATAGGATGGTGCAATACATAAAGTATAAATAAAAACCTAAAGTCTAGGTCAAAACTCGTCCAAGGGTAATCTTGTAATCTTGTGTCATGTCTCTAACTTGGGCTTGAAATTTGGCTGTCTGCGAACTGGACATCGATCGATGGCAGATGTGCAACATCAATCGATCTTGGTCATGTAACATCGGTCGACGCCTACGTTGTATCGTCGATCGATGGTAATCTCTTTGACTCTCTTCAATGATCACCTATGGATTATTCCTCTCCAAATGCTCAAAAGCTCCAAGTATCTCCATATATCTCCAAAACTTACCTGGACATGTAAAGATCTCAAAACATTGCCTAGACACACATAACAGACCCTAAATAGAGTCTATAATATGGTCTAAAATTGGTAATAAATAGGCTATATCAACTCCCCAGACTTAACCTTTTGCTTTTCCTCAAGCAAACAAGCCTATGAAAGATGTTTTGAAAAGCGAAGATGCACATATTGTCTAAATATAACTGGCACCTTGCTTTATTGCAACCACATCCTATCAAGTCAATCACAGAGAAACTTTATATATCCTATCCTAGTACAGCAACCACATCCATTCTACCAACAACTTAGCAAATACTAGTCTGACTCGCCCCTCTACTGATTTCATTTCTTTGCATAAAATGAAAGTGCAGGCTTTACCTTGGGAGTATCGATCAAGGGACACATGGAATCTTACCTCTGCAAGTATATGAACAAACAGGCAGCCTTCTCTGATTCCTTTCCTCTCTCTCTTCTCACCTTTTCTCAGTCAATGTCTCCCTTCTTTTGAGGGTATCATTTTATTTTTTTAATTGACTGAGATATTTGGATAGGCTTCCATGAATCAAGCCCTAATGGTTTTTGCCACCAGATCATGTTCACTTCTTTTTGACCTTTTTATCTCTTTCTAGGATCATATGAATCAAGCTTTAATGGTTGTAGCCACCAAATCATGTTCGACTCCTTTTTTAATCTGAAGGGGAGAGAGAGGGGAATCAGAAGCACACAGACTTTTACCTTCCAGACTTGCAGAAGGAATCCGATCCAATGTATACCAAATCCCAAAGCAAGCAAATAATGTCAGGATTAGTGTTGGAAATCAGCTTTGGTTCCTCCAAACTTTCTAAGCAAGTGTGATATAGTGGCAGGATGATCCACTTTGGTATCTCTAGTAATCTCTGCAAATAACCTTCTAAGAATGGTGCTTATAGCATGGTTAGTCAATAATAAATCTAGATCATAGTCTCCTTCTTGACTCAATAAAACTTTTTTGAAAAACTTATATAATATAATAAACTCAAAAACAATCAAATAGCATTAGCGAACCTCCCCAGACTTAAATTACACTGTCCCCAGTGTAATCCGCCCCAGATTGGTTAGAAAAATTAAATCATAAGTAATTAGCTTAAGTATAGAACTCGATACCTCTCTCTGTAAGAGAGCGTCGATCGATGGTGGGATATGGGTGTCGATCGATGCTAAACAGAAAGTTCCTATTTCTTATAAAACTTAAAATAAAACACAATATCAGTAATACTCCCCCAGACTTAAACAACACTATCGTCAGTGTTATACAGTCTTAGATTGGGGAAGAAATAAATCATAAGGACCAATTGTAACAAGGAAAAACTGATACACCTGCTCGCTGATGGTGACCGTCGATCGACACAGTTAAGTGCCTATCGATCGATGCGTTGCTTACTCCGTCGATCGGCAGTGATCAAGTGTTGGTCGATGCTCTATGCAGATTGTCTTCCTCGTTTATTTTTTTTATATCTGAAATAAATAAATAAAAAATTAGTAATAAATGAAGAATAAAAACTAATTAAAACTTACTAAACAGTGGATTGCCTCCCACGCAGCGCTTGGTTAGAGTCGTAAGCTCGACATTGTGAATGCTCTGACTAGAAAGGAGGTTTATGAACACTTGGAAAACAAGTGGCTACATCTTTGTTGCTCTTCTGAAACCATGTACCAATGAAGCTTATGATTGCCTCATCTCCTCTAATTTTCTCGTTCTTGATTATCTCCTTATTGACCTCCAATGAATGTATTCTCCTTTGTTGATTTTCAATACTGCGCTGGAGCATTCTAAGTCTGACAGTTGTAGTGTCTGACATTTCCTCTAGTTGATGAGAAACATCTTCCTTCATAAGGTACTGAGAAAAAGCAATATCAGAGAACCTTTCTTCTAAGTAGCGTTCTTCTGCGAACTTCTGTGTGTCGAACTCAGTATCGATCGATGACAAGGTGTTGCCGTTGATCGATGTCACTCCATCCGGTCTACTTGCATGCTGTCTCTGAAAAGTATCCATGTCTTGCTTCATCTCATCCATGCGTTTAGTCAAATTCGTGAGGCATTTATCTATAGGATAGTAAACGTCTTCAAGCCTCATATAGAATTCATCCGTTGACATCTTCTGAGCTTAGTAGATCGCATGCACAATATCATCAATCTTTTCTCTGCTGTATGTCTCCTGCTTCTGCTTTGTGTTGTCGATTGATGCTGGTACATGTGCGTCGATCGATGGCTGTTTCGGTTTTCCAAATAAATTTCCTAATCGTCCAGCCATGACAAGGGCGTCTGCTACATCTTTCTTCAGTAGAATTAGAATTCTCCCATAAAGACCTCGTGCACGTCCTTCTACATCTCTGAAAATTCCAAACTCATCGGGTCTGAGATAACCAGCTTCTGTTTCTTATGGTCCAAGTGAAGGGTCTGGTTTTTGTTTGATGGCCAAGATAGACCGATTGTTGATGCTGAATTGCCTACACTCGCGTCCATTATCCAGCCAGGTTCATTCTCATCATAATCTGAGTCATACTATTCGCAGGCTTCACCGTATCCTTGGTATGCCTAATTGGTGTCGATCGATGCTAGGTGATCAGACCGGTACCCAAAAAGATTTCCAGCTCGTTGGCCATTGCAAGTATTTCTGCTACATCCTCCTTCGTGATGTTTATAATTCTGCCATCCATAGCTCTTGCGTGACCGTCTAGATCTCTCATAATACCAATTTCATCTGGTAGTAGATAACCAGCTTCTTTGCCGTTTTCTTCTGCTGAATCATGTTTGGTTTCTGCTTCGTGTTCAGTATCGATCGATGGCGTAGGGTTGCCGTCGATCGATTTTGATTTCTCCGGTTCATGGGAAGCATGAAAAACTCCAGCCTCTTCCATAGTAATTCCTCGGTACTTGATCAGCTCTTCTTCTCTATAGTTTTCATCGTATTCGAGGTAGGCTTGGTTGTGATTGTAATCAGAATGGTGGGTGTGGATTGGTTCTGGGGTATGGGTGTCGATCAATGTTGAAGGGTGGGTATCGATTGACTGATGTTGTGCAAGATTGTTAATCAATTCAAGGGGTTGGGTGTCGATCGATGCTCCATCTACCGAATCCTCATTACACTCGTAATCGCAGAAACATGTGGCCACAAGCTCTGCATAATTACACAATTTCGTGAGGGAAGGTTTATTCTTATAGATTTCATAATGAATATTATGATCAATCAAGGAAAAGCACAACCTTTTTGTCTTCATATCACAGATACCTCCTACGGTGGCCATGAAAGCTCTTCCTAGTAACAAGTTAGAGTTCCAATTGATCTGGATGTCCATCACATGGAAATCTATCGGGACTATGACGTCTTTATTTCGCAGTGGGAAATCTCTGCATATACCTCCTGAGTATACTCTAGAACAGTCCACAAAGATGAAAGAATCGTTGGAAGTCTCTATTCTCAGGCTTAACTTCTCTGCTATTGCTCTGGGTATGATGCTCACGTATGATCCGGTGTCGCATAGGGCATTGGGAAATTCATGGTTTTTGATATGACATGGCACCACGAACATCCCACAATCACTTTTCTTCTTTAGAGTAATTATTGGCTCCATCCTAGTATGATCCTTGGCAGCTTTATCGACTATAACAGGCCCTGATGAATCCTTCTTCTGCTCTGGAGTTGTAGTATTCTTGACCTTTGGTCTATCAACTCGTTTTGTCACAGGGTACCATCGAGCGATTGTGCAACCTCTGCGTCGAATGACATGTGAAGCATCCTCGATTCCGTCGAGTTAACAGGAAATGTCGATCGATTCGTAGTGCTTTGTGTCGATTGATGCTTTTGTGGTCTGATCAATGTACTCTGATTTCCTTTCTTCAGTGGCTTCTCTTTCTTCACTTCTACCCAAAAATCATCATCAATCAAAACATTGACGTGATACTCCTGTCAAGGCTCTTCTTCTTCTTTGACCGTAATTTCGTATTTCGTAAGGGTTTCACTCTTATGCGTCATCTGACATTCCAATTTTTCCACGCGGATGGTGATATCTTCAATTTTTGTGTTTAGGTGTAGGTATCTGAAATCTAACTTGTCATTGAAATCCACCATCATCTTCTGCTGTTCCCTTGGTATCTTGTCAAACATAAATTCGATCCATGGTCTCCTGGTTGGTTTTGAAGTTTCTGCACTTCTGGTAGCTTGGGTATTAGCTTCTTGTCAAATTAACACACAATACAATAATACTCTTGTCAAGAGAGATCAGGTGTAGTATTAGGGATCAAATCCACAAAGAACAAAGGCACACAATAGATTTCTTATTACTAAAGGATACGCTAGGTAACTATATATATTGGTAGCAAGTAATCAGGCCAAGGAAATATTCCTTATTAGAAGGTATAGATGCAATATGGAAATATTCTAATAATGTAAATATGGAAATATGCTAGTAATGTAAATATAGAAATATGCTAATAATGTAAATATGAAAATATGCTATATCTAGGGTTTCAGGCAAGTGGATTATAGTAGATAGAAGTTAAGGGTATTTAATTATGGAACTCGAAATCTAATGTAAAAGACACCAGCTCTCGCATGTGCACCTAATCTATTGACAAAGTCCAATGTCTCAGCTGTCGCTTGTTGACACGGAATGACCGTCGATCGATGGCAATGATCATGCGTTGATCGATCGTTTCTTGAATCAAGCGTTAACACCTAATTTGATAAGTTTACTAGATTGACTGAATCAACTCTCGTTTGTTTCTAGCAACTTAGCTCAACAGAATAGATTCCGGTATTAGACCATTCTCTCGCTTGCGCCTAACTATCCTATTATCAGGGTTCTAGTTAGCTACTCTAGAACACAAGCAATAAACACAATTCTATTAATAGATCTAATAATTACATTGACAATTCAATTGTTTGGCTAATCCATCAGTACCATTGATAAACCCTAAACCTAGTTGACAATTACTCAGAGATAATTGAAGTAAGAATATTAATCTGAATAAAATGCATAGATAAAATAATGGGATTTTAAAGCACACTTAGAATATAGTAGCAAATGCTAGCACACACACACAAACTCTTGCCCCCTTAACTCTAGCACACTTAGCATGGTGCAATACATAAAATATAAATAAAACCCTAAAGTCTAGGTCAAAAATCATCCAAGGGTAATCTTGTAATCTTGTGTCATGTCTCTAACTTGGGCTTGAAAGTGGCTGTCTGCGAACTGGACATCGATCAATGGCAGAATTGCAACATCAATCGATCTTGGTCATGTAACATCGGTTGAATCCTACGTTGTATCGTCGATCGATGATAATCTCGTAATTTGGCTTTTTCAATGATCAGCTACGGATTATTCCTCTCTAAATGCTCCAAAAGCTCCAAGTATCTCCATATATCTCCCAAACGTACATGGACCTGTAAAGACCTCAAAACATAGCCTAGACACACATAACATACCCTAAATCGAGCCTATAACATGGTGTAAAACTGGTAATAAATAGGCTATATCAGGTACTATAAGAAACTTTTGAAAAGATTCGCAAGCTTGTCCCAGCCATTGACCAAACTTACAGACAAGGACATGAAGTTTTTTTTGTTTGGAGGCTTGTAAGAACAGTTTCTCAAATCTGAAGGAAGCTCTGACGAGTGCACAAGTATTGGCCTTACCGAAAATGGACCAGCCACAGGTGGTGTATACAAATGCATCCATACCGGGTTTCGATGTGTTATTGATATCACTCACATTATTCTATGAGAAACATTACTCTCTCAAATAAGAGGATCAGTTGTAGTACTTATAGATCGAATCCACAGGGAGCGTGGGCATACAATAAATTTACATATATAAAGATTAAGCTAGGCAAGTAATTATAAAGCAGTAAATAGTATGAATCAACTGAGAGTTGGTTTGTAAACTTATGAGAATGAATAGCTAGACCTAGGGTTTCAGGTTATAGTATTTTTATAGATATGCTAAGGATATGTGGTAAACCATCCAAGAACTCGAATACTAAAGCAAGATATCCAGCTATCACTGTGAGTTTAATAAGATGACTAAGTCTTTGGTCCAACTTTTGAACTGCGAACAAAGAACTAATGTCGATCGATACTATGGCAAGAGTGTCGATCGATACTACCTTAGACAAGCATTATCGTCCTAATATATATGTTCACTAAGTTAATTCATACCAGGTTTCGACCTGTGTTTAACAACCTTCCTCAACATAATTATAGATCCCACCATCGTATTTATCTATATCCAAAGTTCAAGGTTCTAGTTAGCTACTCTAGAACACAAGAATTCAGATCAATTATGATGAAGGATCCTTATGGATTTACCATAGCAGTTCTATAATTAGCAATGCATATAAACCATAATACAGCACTAGCTCTAACAATAAAAAAAGAGAAACTACTCTTACATAATCAACGAAAGCATATTAGATATCTTAGTATATTGCATAAATAGAATAAGTTAAGAAAACAATGGATTTCTGATGCGATCCTGTTCAGCTTGATCAGTCTCTAACTCAAGATGTGGAACCCAAAGGATAAAAGAGCTAAGCTACTGATAAATTCTTGGCTTAATGGACGGTTTCAAGGTCTAATTGGGATGATACATGAAGTTCTCGATAGAGAGAGAGGAATAACTCATGAGAAGAAAGGATCGACCACCTTGGGCTTTACTTGGTTGATTTATTTAGTTCATGTATTAGGGCTCTTTAGTTAAATGTAAACCTATTATGCTTAGGTTTGGTGTTTTATAAACCAGTTAGGAATAGGTTTTGGGTTTCTTAAACCAATTAGTAATAGGTTTTGGTTTTCCTTTTAGATTAGCTTTAAGATTTTCTGGTTAGGGTTTTCTGCTTTTTTTCTATATAACCAAATCTGAGCACATAATGTAATCACTCGTAAGATAGCCGAAAGAAAAACAACCTTAGGGTATCCAGAACCCTATTGTCAAGATCATCCACCATCTAAGAGCCTTAAAGCTTAAGGAGCAATCCCCAAACATCCTTTATGTGATTCATGGGAAAGCCAACCTATCCAAGGCTGTATCAATTTCCAAAACAAATCTATGAAAGAGCTTTGATCTTCTTTCCAAAACTACCAAAATCTTGTAAGTATGGTCAAATAGTTTGTGTATGGTAAATAGGTTGGGTGCTACCCATACAATGGCAAAGCACATAATACTAGGTATAAAGTCGGAAAGCGGCAGTCTTATAATTATGTGGGACTTGGGCTTCAAGTCGGTCCAATCCTTCAAGCCGTTGTCGCTCGATACTAACATAGTGCTGTCGATCGCCATACATATCAAATCTCGACTCTGCCTTCTTATTCTTCGTAAGCTACGTGTTTCTTCATCATTAAGCTCCATAATCTCCACATTGATGCAAAACATACCTAGACCTGAAAACACTCTAAAATAGACTCCAAACATATTTAATAGATCCTATATACCATGGCCTAAGATCTCAATAAGTCTCACAACCTCTTATGGATTCCTAGTGTGAAATTTCCATCAATAGCAGTGTCTAGAGCTATCTGGTAAACCACAACGATGCCTCTGAAGAAGGTACTAAGCAATTGTACCTCGTTGAATCCAAGGTGTGGACAATCTATGATGTTATTTCAATCTAATCGATGAGCTCTTGAATGATTCAGCAGACACCTGTGTGAATGTAGCAATTCTGTTCCTCAAGTCTTTAGATCGCGAATCATAAAAGAAATTACGGAGGAAGATGTTCTTGATGTCATCCTTGGATGTAAGAGATCCTTGTGCTAGCTGCTAAAGCCAATATTAAGCATCTCCAACAAGTGAATACTTGAAAAGCTTACATAGTAGATAGTCCTCAGGGGCTCTATTGGCTTTGATAGCAGAAAATAAAAGTGGTAAAATCTATGGTATATCAACTCCCCCAGACGTATCATTTTTCTTGTCCACAAGCAAAAAATATCACTATCTAAAAAAGGTTGGAAAACACAGGGACTTACAAAATCTTTAACTCACTATTATCACCTCTGCAATTTCAAACTTTTTTCAGATGGAGATATTCTTTGCTTCAGGACAAGCAAAAGTATATGTTTGGGGGAGTTGATATACTATGGATTTTATTAGTTTTCATCCATAATATATGTGCTTTTCACATATATGTTTTACACGATCAACTTCTCATCGCCCATGGGTGATGAGACACGATCAACATCTCGTCGCCCACGGGCGGCAAGCTTAACCCTAAGTCACGTCGCTCGTGAACGATGAGACACGATCAACATCTCGTCGCCCATAGGCTACGAGCCCAACCTTAAGTCTCATCGCCCACAGGCTAAGAGACACATTCAACGTCTCGTCGCCCACTGCTGATGAGACCAGCATCAATTCTCTTCACCCATTGGCGACACGATCAGCCATAATTCTCACCGCCCATGGCTAACGAGACACGATCAACATCTCATCGCCCATGGGCGACGAGCCTAACCTTAAGTCACGTCGCTCGTGCGCGATCAAAGACGATCAATGTCTCGTCACCCACGGGCGACGAGACCGGCCTTAAGGCTCATCGCCCGTGGGTGACAAGACACATTAAACGCCTAAACTTAAGTCACGTCGCTCGTGAGCGATAATACACTAGTAACTTTAGCATCAAGTTCAGATCAGGGTCTCAGAAGAGTAATTCCCGTAGATTTAATAGAGGATCCAAACATTGGTCCACATGTCATCGTAAGCTTAATCAACCTGCAAGACGATGACGCCGAAGAAATCGATATACAACCCGAAGAAAATTCAGGAATACGGCTGCAATAAACTGATGTAGCTTTTATTATGCACTCTCAAATTAACCTTTTAAGCTACTTTTTACTCTCTCAAATAAAAGGTTCAATTGTAGTACTTAGGGATCGAATCCACAGGGAGCATGGGAACACAATACACTATAGATGTTTAGATTAAGCTAGGCGAACAGTTTATTAAAGAAGTAATAGTAGACAAGTAAGCAGGTGATTGGTTTGATAACAGTACGATGAAGTAGCTAGGTCTAGGGATTTATCAATCAATAGATTCAAAACACAAATCAAGGATGCTAAGGGTTTTATAGATCAAATTCTAGAACTCGAATTCAATAAGCAAGTAATCCAGCTCTCGCATGCAATTACTAATCAGATGCCTAAGTTTTATGTTCCATCTCTCGCATGCAAACAAGGATCAAGCGTCGATCGATACCAATGCTTGGATACCGATCGATACTACCTCAGACAAGCATTAACACACATATCGATAATGTTCAACTAGATCCTAGACCAAATCTCGTATGCGCCTAGATATCTAATCCACACAGGGCTTGGGTTCCGTTAATTTATTGCACTCTCGTGCCTCTCAATTGTATTATGATTTTAGGTTCAAGAAATCAGTCACACTCTCGTGCTATTCCACTACTATAGATCCTAGTATTACAAGCCACCCTGGTGTAGAGGAATAGATAACCTATCAATCCTATGACTATCAGTTTGACATTAAGAACATGAAATCCCTAAACATAACAAGATGATTACTCAGACATGGAAGTAATAACACAAATCATAATCTGAATAAATAATAGATACGGTAATCAATATAAAACCAAAGGAGTACCAATCAATCTATGAAGGAGAATTGATCTTCTCCCCAATAAATAAAATAAAGCTTAGCCGTCAATAATGGCTTAGAAAACTATATAAATTAGGTCTAAACTCGTCCAGGGGTATTCTGGTAAATTGTGGTGTCTTCTTGGCTTAAGTCGGCCATAAAAAAAGTCGGGTCTGTTTTCTGGGGATCACCTTCGATTTTGGTAAGGCTGTGCCACCGATCGACACTCATTCATCCCCTCGACAGCTTCCTCTCGCGAGGCAGACATACCACTATTCAGTAAATCAGACATAACTTTATGTCTAACCATCCGATGGACCTCAACCGGTGGCCTTAGAAAGATAACTCAAAGCTATATTTTATGTAAAAATATCAGCTCAATATTACCGTGGGAAGGTCTCCATCCATAGCTAAACATCTGACGCATGTGCGCAGTTCTGCATCTCCAAAAGATTGAGAATCACCAAAGTTCTCCAGAACATACCTAAGCCTGAAATACTCTAAAACATACTCCAAACACATATAATAGACTCTAAATAGGTATGATATCATGGCACAATAGACCCTATCAACTTCTCTAGACTTAACCTTTTGCTTGTCCTCAAGTAAACAAGCCTGTGAAAGAGGTTTTGAAAAGCGAAGACTCACATAATGTCTAAGTATAACTATCACCCTACTTTGTTGCAACCACACCCTATCAAGTCAATCACAGAGAAAATTTATATACCCTATCCTAGTATAGCAACCAATCCATTCTACCAACAACTTAGCGAATACTAGTCTAAATCGCCCCTCTACTGATTTTATTTCCTTGCATAAAATAAAAGTGCAGGATTTACCTTGGGAGTATCGATCAAGGGATATATAGACTATTACCTCTACAAGTATCTGAACACACATGTAGCCTTCTCTGATTCCTTTCCTCTCTCTCTTCTCACTTCTTCTGAGTCAATGTCTCCCTTGTTTTGAGGGTATCATTTTATTTTTTTAATTGACTGAGATATTTGGATAGGCTTCCATGAATCAAGCCCTAATGGTTTTTGCCACCAGATCATGTTCACTTCTTTTTGACCTTTTTATCTCTTTCTAGGATCATATGAATCAAGCTTTAATGGTTGTAGCCACCAAATCCTGTTCGAATCCTTTTTTAATCTGAAGGGGAGAGAGAGGGGAATCAGAAGCACACAGACTTTTACCTTCCAGACTTGCAGAAGGAATCCGATCCAATGTATACCAAATCCCAAAGCAAGCAAATAATGTCAGGATTAGTGTTGGAAATCAGCTTTGGTTCCTCCAAACTTTCTAAGCAAGTGTGATATAGTGGCAGGATGATCCACTTTGGTATCTCTAGTAATCTCTGCAAACAACCTTCTCAGAATGGTGCTAAAGTGTGGTTAGTCAATAATAAATCTTGATCATAGTCACCTTCTTGACACAATAAAACTTTTGAAATATATGTATATATATATATATATATATATAATAATTATGACTCAAAACAAATCAAATAGCTTTAGCGAACCTCCCCCAGACTTAAATTATATTGTCCCTAGTATAATCCGTCCCGGATTGGTTAGGAAAAATTAAATCATATGTAAATAGCTTAAATAGAATAATCGATACCTATCTTTGTAAGAGGGTGTCGATCGATGGTAGGCATGTGTGGCCGATCGATGGTCACGATCCATTGTCGACTGATGGTGCCTATATGGTGGATTCAAATAGTCTGTAAAAATAAAATGAATCTCGAAATAAATAGTAGTATAAGTAAAATCTAAACAAAAACTTACTAAACAATGGGTTGCCTCCCACTTAGCGCTTGGTAATAGTCTTAAGCTCGATGTTTTGAAATTTTGATTCAGTCTGGATGAGAAGGAGAATTTGCTCTAGAACAGCTCTTAGTGGCCCTCTTCCTAATTGTGTTGATGTTGTTGATAAAAGCTCTTGCAGAAGCTTCCCCTTTGTCTTTCATCTCTGGATCACATAGCACCCTGACCTTGGTAGAAGGTTACATACTTCCTTTGCAGAACATCGTATACTCAAGACTTCCCTCATAATATCGTGAAGGAACCGGTGACAAGAAATATGTATCTACCTTCTTTTTTTTTCTTCTTCCTGGCCCTTCCCCCAGACTTAGGCTTTTCAATCACTGGTTGCTCTATAATATGGAGAGTGTCTATCAACGCTATTAGGCGAGTGTCGATTGACAGTGATGCTGGCTCTTTGGTTTCACGGTTTGAATCAGGTGCAGGTGTTGGATCTTCAGACCACTATATCCATGAAATAAACCCAGCACTTTTGTTCTTTCCCACAGGATCGAGAAGACATTTTCATCAACATTAGTAAGGCACATCCTATTCTTCTTCAGATCACAAACTGCCCCTACTGTAGCCATAAAGGCTCTTTCAAAGATAAGAGAAGATTCTCGACCTGATTTTCTTCTAAAAACATGAAATTCCATAGGAACAATGCATTCACCTATCCCTACTTAAACATTCTTGATCGTGCCTGCTGAGCTTACCTTGGATTTATCCGCGAAGGAGAAGCTATCTTGAGAAGGTTACACATTTAGATCTAACAGTTCGGCAGTGTCCTTGGACATGATGCTGACTGCAGATCCAGTATCACAGAGGGCGTATGGGAAACTAGTGTCATGTATACAGAAGAGAGTCAGAAACTTCCCAGGATCTTGTTCCTTCTTCGGTGTCTTCTTGGATTTACGGCTGACCATATTAAGCAGCAACTCAATGTCCTTATCCGTCTCTTTGCTCTCTCTGAAGAAATTACCAAGTCTGTACTGGTGATATGCATCCTCGAAAGACATATCCTTAGGGACCCTCTTCACTCTCTTTTGAAATCCATCAAGTTCTGCCTTGTTAGCTTCTCTCCTGAGGTGTTTGGGAACATAAGGTTCTGTAGATCTCACTCTGTTATTTGGACTTCTTTCTTTTGCTGCCTGCTTGTCTATGGCAGATTCATGTTTGTCCAGCTGGTGTTGATCGATATATAGTGTGTATCGTCGATCGATGTTGTCAATGAAAGAGGTTTCAGCTGGAATCAGTTGCTCTTGTTCTGGTGCATCAACATCCTGCTGATTAGTGGTAATTGTTGGCCTTTCTGATGAGCGGTGTGCATTATGGCTTGACATGGGCGTGTGTCTATCGATGCTCGTCTGCTGTCGTCGATAATTTGTCACCTGTTGATTTCGATCGATGTTGTCCTGTTGGTGTCGATCGAGGGAGTCCGTTTTAACACAGTATGGGTGTCGTGTGGCGAAGTCTGAGTGGCTCTGAATTTTCACCTTTCCGAAGTACTCTTCAATAGGTGTCGATCGATCCTCATCTGATGGTGTCTATCGACACCAGTGCGAGCTGTCAAAAGTCATAGAACTTTTGACTAGGAAAGTACCTTCTTCCAGCTTCTCATGCTCGATTACTTCCCCAAAGTCATTATCTAAGATGACATCAACCTGGTGCCTCTTGCTCTCCCCGGATTTCCCTTTAACTAGAGATTCTTGCCTCTTCACAACTTCTGTTGTCTAAGAATTATGGGTGTTTAGCATCCTGACATGGGTGTTTAGCATCCTGACATGGATGTTCATGGCTTCTAATTTTCCATTCAAATCTTTGTGTATAGAATCCAACCTCAGATTTAAGTATGCACTCATCTTCTGCTGAATTTCTATGTCTCGTTCCATCATAGATTTCATCCTCTGAATATGGTCCTGAAAACATATTTCATTTATATGATTCTCGTCCTCTTCTGAAGCATGTTCCACCAACGAGACTTCATATACAAAATCAGTTTTGTCCTTGACCTCAATGATCTTGTCATTATTCGTAACACCTGACTGCATTCTGTGAGTATCCATATTCCTAATATTGTTGCTTGACACAAAGTTCTGAATCATTCTCTTCGCTTCCTCTGGAGTCCTAATCCCAAAGTTCCCTTCGCTTGCCTGATCCAACATTATATGATATTGCGTATCAATACCTTTGGAGAAGAATCCCAACTGTTGAACCTTCGTGAAACCATGATGTGGACCGTTTTTTGGCACCCTCTAAATCTGTCCCAAGAGCTTCTAAACCCTTCTGTGGGTCCCTGAGAGAATGTCAAAATATTATCCCTTAGCTCTTCGGTCTTTGCATCATCAAAAAAATTATTCAGAAACGCAGTCTTGACATCATCCCAGGTAGTGAGAGATCCTGGTGGTAGAAGTTTCAGCCAAACGAGTGCATTCCCTGAGAGAGAATACTTGAATAACTTGCATAGAAGATAGTCTTTAGTTTATTCATGCTCCAGGATGTTAGAAAAAAAAATCCTCTAGTGTTTCAATGTGGTCCATGGGATCTTCATGGGGAAGGCCATGGAAGGGGTGCTCGCTCACATGAGTAAAGTATGCAGGTCTTATCTGGTCGTTGACCCCATGGATTTGTCGAGGTTGAATCGCAGACTTGTTAATATAGAATCGAGTAGGCCTGATCAACTCTGATATCGATCAATGCTCAGGGATTACAGAAACCTGTGCATTTAATTTCTGACCTGCTGCATTACACAAATAACCCTCACGGTCATGTAGCTCTCCATTCCCATCCCTAGTCAGAATAAGTGCCTAAACCATCTCTATTCGCTCGCTACAATCGATAGGTGGTAGAGTAGAAGTGTCGATCGATGGTCGTCCAAGAGTAGTGTCGATCGATGTCGAAGTGTTGTTGTCGATCGATGCTAGATGTTTCTCTCTGCGGATGGTGCGCTTAATAGTTGCTAGGTCTGAGAAAAGTAAGTCTTTTTCCTTGTTGCTCCTAGTACTGCTCTGCATGTACCTGAAAGACAAGGAAATTTTTATGTAAGTAACTGAAACAAAAAATAAAAATGTAGACTAAACTTATTAATCAAGTCTAATGGCGATCCTCCCTCTCCGGCAACGGTGCCAAATTTGTTGTAGCTTTTATTTTGCACTCTCAAACTAACCCTTTAAGCTACTTTTTACTCTCTCAAATAAGAGGTTCAATTGTAGTACTTAGGGATCGAATCCACAGGGAAAGTGGGCACACAATAGACTATAGATGTTTAGATTAAGCTAGGCGAACACTTTATTAAAGAAGTAATAGTAGACAAGTAAGCATGTAATTGGTTTGAAAACAATAAGGTGAAATAACTAGGTCTAGGGATATATCAATCAATAGATTCAAAACACAAATCAAGGATGCTAAGGGTTTAATAGATCAAATTCTAGAACTCGAATTCAATAAGCAAGTAATCCATCTCTCTCATGCAATTACTAATCGGATGCCTAAGTTCTATGTTCCAGCTCTCGCATGCAAACAAGGATCGAGTGTCGATTGATACCAATGCTTGGGTATCGATCAATACTACCTCAGACAAGAATTAACACACATATTGATAATGTTCAAATAGATCCTAGAACAACTCTCGTATGCGCCTAGATATCTAATCCACACAAGACTCGGGTTCCATTAATTAATTGCACTCTCGTGCCTCTCAATTGTCCTATGATTTTAGGTTCAAGCAATCAGTCACACTCTTGTGCTATTCCACTGCTCTAGATCCTAGTATTACAATCCACCCTGGTGTAGAGATCTATAGATAACCTAGCAATCCTATGACTATCAGTTTGACATTAAGAACATGAAATCCCTAAACCTAACAAGATGATTACTGAGACATGGAAGCAATAACACAAATCATAGTCTGAATAAATAATAGATATAGAAATAAATATAAAACCAAAGGAGTTCCAATCAATCTCTGAAGGAGAATTGATATTCTCCCCAAAACTTGAGAAAATTAATAAAATAAAGCTTAGCCGTCAACGATGGCTTAGAAAACTATATAAATTAGGTTTAAACTCTTCCAGGGGTATTCTGGTAAATTTTGGTGTCTTCTGGCTTAAGTCGGCTATAAAACAAGTCGGGTGTGTCTTATGGGATCACCTTTGACCGATGGTAAGGCTGTGCCGTTGATCGACACTTATTCATCCCTTCGACAGCTTCCTCTCGCAAGGCAGACATACCACTCTTCAGTAAATCAAACATAACTTTAAATCTAACCTTCCGATTGACCTTATACCGGTGGCATTAGAAAGCTAACTCAAATATCTATGTTATGTAAAAATATAAGATCAATCTAAATGTGGTAATATCTCTATCCATAGCTAAACATATGACACATCTGCGCCGTTCTGCATCTCTAAAAGCTCCAGAATCACCAAAGTTCTCCAGAATGTACCTGAACTTGAAAATACTATAAAACATACTCCAAACACATATAATAGATTCTAAATAGGGCTGATATCATGGAACAATAGTGGTAATATCAGACCCTATCATAAACCATGCATACATCACCGACGGAAAGCTCCGTGCAGAGAAGTGGACAGCCCGAAAGATCGAAACCCAAACCGCACGATATGTCCTAGTAGACGGAGAAATATGCAAGTGAAGATTATCCGGACCACTTATGACATGTGTGGAAGGAAATAAAGCCAGGAAAATTATGGAAGAGGTCCACTCTGGATCCTGCGGAAATCACTCTGGTGGAAGATACCTTGCAATAAAAGAAAAACTGCCATGGCTACTATTGGCCAATGATGATCAAAGATTGCGAGCAATTTGCACGAAAATGCGAAAAATGCCAGAGGCACGTGCCAATGATCCATCAACCGGCGGAGGTTCTCTCATCTATTTTAGCACCATACCCATTCATGCGGTGGTCAATGGATATTGTCGGTCCCATGCACAAAGCTAAACATAAACGCTTCCTGCTAGTTGATATGTCCTGAGATCGGACATGATCACTCAATTGGACTAAGGGGATATGAACTCGCCAAAGGGAGAACTGTTGGAATGAATGGTGACACAAAGGGTTGCGGAAGGCCCAATGATACTACCAGACTTCGATCGTTGCCGGATATGACACACCGGTCAAACAAAAGAAGGTTCGAAACTTGGAGATAACCTCACCAAGAAACTAAGAAATGTTCTAAGCAAAGAACAAAGAGATAAACTCATAAAAAGGGGAAAACAATCTGATTTATTTCGTGGCTTGTGATTACATATTTATACTACTTGTGGTCAAAGAAAGACTAAGAGTTTTTGTGGAAAACTAGAAAATTAGAAAACACAAACAAAGACTAAGACTTTTGACTAGAAATAAGTATGTTGTTGAATGCCTCTTGATATATACACGACCAGGACTTTTAAAGGTGAAGAATATGCTCCTGATATGGTCCAAGACATGTCCACTTGAGGCCTGGTCGAAATCCATCTTTTGCCTTAGCCAAAATTTGATCGGTTTCTCCATTTGGCCCAGACAAGTCTATTTTTGAATCTTTTTGAAAACCATCAAGCCAAAGGATTTCGTGGACATTTATATCATGAATAATCACCTTTGGAATTATTTAATTGGTCGTTGGTTCATCAGAAATAAGGTTAGCCAATTCCAGCTTCTTGGGTGGTCGAACCAGCTCGGAAGATCGAACTAGCTCGCTTAGCTCGTCCAAGTGAGTGTCAATCCAGCTCAGCTCGCCTAGAATAATGTCAGTCCAACTCACTTGAGTATTAAGCTCATCCAATATAGTGTCCATTAGCTGATCCAGCTCTAAGGCAGTGTCGGTCCAGCTCACATGAATGCGCACATGTCTGAATTCACGAGAACTGAAGATCACCTGGTTTGTAAATGGCATAACTCCCACATATGAACTCCGTTTGATCTGATTATTCTTCAAGGAGCTCCATAATTGAGTTGAGAACATTCTCCAAGTGATTTCATGCGTAGAAGCCTCGTTTTTTGGAAGATATGAGTCAAACAATGAACATATATCATTACTTCTTTCCATGATATCTTTAATGTTAATTGACCGTTGCTTCCACTTAGTAAATCCTTCCTTTTCCAAGTTAGCTCCTGGCTAAATCATGGTCTGATCAGCATGATCTGATGGTAAAACCTCGGTTGAGTCGAGCTGGTCGACAAGATCACCATCTTGAGCCGTGTCAATGATCCAAGCAGGTCGGTGTTCGAACCGGGACGCATCATTCCCACCTTCTTCAAAAGGATTTGACCTCAAATCCATTTTACCTGAAACAAAAGAAAATGAATCAGACAAAAAGAATTTTGAAAACAAGTAAAATTCAATGAAGGATAAATTTAGAGAGAAACTTCCTTGGAGTTTTGAACTTATTTCCCTCAAGTATTTCCAGTTCCATGTTCCAAGAACACAAGTGTGGTGTCGTTCTCCTCTGCTTGCTTCCATCTGAAACTGATCCTTTATATCCTGCACTTTCAAAACAACTAGAGAAACCATATCAAATCTGCGAAAGAAATAATCAAAGGGTTTCTCTATCCTTAAGACATCAAAAACAGGATCCAAGCTCTTAGGATAATCATCAAGCACATGGGCAAGCATCAAGCAAGTAAACTGATCACCAAAAATTGGTTTATCAAGTTCAAAATTTGGCCAAGGTGTCAAACTGATAGGAAAAGAAAGAGACAATTCCAAATTTAAAAGATTTTCTTCATGAACGAAATCAAAATGATCTTTTGGCCTAAGCAATTTCGGTTCATGCTTCTTCCTACACTAAATCTCTTTCAAATCACAGCTCAATGAAAACAATTCATGAAAAGGTTTGAGCAAAACGTTTTTCAACCAACTAAGAATATGTTTTCTCCTTGAAATTCTCGGTTTCCAAACATTTTCATGAAGAGTAGAGACAATCAACTCATGATCCTTACAGTGCTTTTGGTTTAGAAAGGAGAATGACTGAGGAAACACCTTTGGTTCATGGAGGATCTGGTTTGGCTCAGGACGCTTCTTTCTTGGGCCTGAATCTCCTTTAGAAATCTGGTACTCGCGGATAAACGGACTGAAGAACCTCTGATTTGGAAAATTCATAACTTCTTCATCCGTGAAGATTTTCATGCGATTCCAGGCCTCAGTAAATCCCTGTTGAGTTGTATTTCCAGGAAAATTTGACTCAATACAAAAGACCTTCTGGTGGCCGAGATATTCTTCTTGGAGTGAACCTCTATCGCTGGCATCTCCAAGGTAGCCGGTTTCAACAAAGCTTCTCCAAAACTCATGTTGGGCACGGTCAATGCTTTCATTCCTGATAGGATGAACCTGTCTTTCCTGTATACTCAAAACAAACAATTGCTTGTGAAGATCAGGAGGCAAAGGGCCGGGAGATGAAGGAGCCGTAGTTGTGCCGGGGTCAAAGCAAAGATGATTCTCCATAGCAATGGATGTGATGCTTGTTGCTTCTTCATCAAAGACTGGATCAGGTTCGTCCTCCACATCAAAGATAGGATCTGGACCATCATACAAAGATATCCAAGTGCCAAGACATGGGCATTGATGTGGATAGTCCAATGGCTCTTCCTCAAAAACCTGTGGAGACAAAACAAGACTACTCGGAAGCTCCGGTTGCAAAACAGTTAGTTCTACATTAGCTTGCTCATTCTCAAACACAAACTCAGGTTCAAGAGAAGGAAGATCACATTTATCCTCACAAGTGATCAAGCTTTCAATTAGCTCTTCCTCTTATTCATCAAAGGTAGGTAAAGAATCTGAAAAAAAATTAAACTCGTCAAAATTGTTTTCAGATTTACCTTTGGCTTTCTTGCTGATGAACAAGGATGACTCAGCTACTAGAGCACGTGTGGAAGTGCTCTTCTTTTGGCTCTTGTTGACGTCCTTGAGGGCTTTGTCCACTTCCTTCACAAAGTTTTCACAAAATTGTTGGACATCAAACTGAAAAGGTTGCCTCTTTGGATCAGCCACATCTCTGGTTGTTTTTCTCCTTATAGGTGGTTGTTCCTGCACACTAACAAACTCATTGAAATAATTCAAGGGATATTTAAAAGAGATTTGAGAGTTAGAATTTCGTAGGGGCTTCTCCTTGTTACTCTACTTGAGAAGACCAAACATCATAACCTGAAAATCTCAACACCAAAAGTTAGGAAATAAATCCTCACACTCTCAATGTGTTTATCCTCACCCACACACGTGTTTCACTCTGATTTTTAAGGTAATCACTCAAGTTTCTTCTCAAAGTTCTAAGAAAGACAATCCAAGTTTCCAATGGGTTTCCCAAGCAAACAAACAATGAGATGAGATAGAAAGATAAGAAAATTTAGATTTGGAATCTGCTTTAACCTCCTCAAAGGCCGGATTTCTCCTCGGCTAGCAGGCTTTCTCTTCCACCACCAAACCACAAATCAAATTTTTCGAAATCTTTGAAACTCTTTTTTTTCGATCTTTTCTTTTCTTTTTTTCTTTTCTTTTTTTTTTTAATTTATTTTTATATAGTGGATGGTAATGAGGGGCCCGGATTCAAGATAGAAAGAAGAAGAAGTGTTTGAAGAAATTTAAATGGAAGATGAGAAGATGAAAAGATAATACCGGTTGAGTGGCTCTGATACCACTTGATACGTCCTGAGATCGGACAGGATCACTCAATCGGACTAAGGGGATATGAACTCACCAAAGGGAGAACTGGTGGAGTTAATGGTGGCACAAAGGGTTGCGGAAGGCCCAATGATACTACCAGACTTCGATAGTTGCCGGATATGACGCACCGGTCAAACAAAAGAAGGTTCGAAACTTGGAGATAACCTCACTAAGAAACTAAGAAATGTTCCAAGCAAAGAACAAAGAGATAAACTCATAAAAAGGGGAAAACAATCTGATTTATTTCGTGGCTTGTGATTACATATTTATACTACTTGTGGTCAAAGAAAGACTAAGAGTTTTTGTGGAAAACTAGAAACTTAGAAAACACAAACAAAGACTAAGACTTTTGACTAGAAATAAGTATGTTGTTGAATGCCTCTTGATATATCCACGACCAGGACTTTGAAAGGTGAAGAATATGCTCCTGATATTGTCCAAGACATGTCTACTTGAGGCCTGGTCGAAATCCATCTTTTGCCTTAGCCAAAATTTGATCGGTTTCTCCATTTGGCCCAAACAAGTCTATTTTTGAATCTTTTTGAAAACCATCAAGCCAAAGGATTTCTTGGACATTTATAACATGAATAATCACCTTTGGAATTATTTAATTGGTCGTTGGTTCATCAGAAATAAGGTTAGCCAATTCCAGCTTCTTGGGTGGTCGAACCAGCTCGGAAGATCGAACTAGCTCGCTTAGCTCGTCCAAGTGAGTGTCAATCCAGCTCAGCTCGCCTAGAATAATGTCAGTCCAAATCACTTGAGTATTAAGCTCATCCAATATAGTTTCCATTAGCTCATCCAGCTCTAAGGCAGTGTCGGTCCAACTCACATGAATGCGCACATGTCTGAATTCACAAGAACTGAAGATCACCTGGTTTGTAAATGGCATAACTCCCACATGTGAACTCCGTTTGATCTGATTGTTCTTCAAGGAGCTCCATAATTGAGTTGAGAACATTCTCCAAGTGATTTCATGCGTAGAAGCCTCGTTTTTTGGAAGATATGAGTCAAACAATGAACATATATCATTACTTCTTTCCATGATATCTTTAATGTTAATTGACCGTTGCTTCCACTTAGTAAATCCTTCCTTTTCCAAGTTAGCTCCTGGCTAAATCATGGTCTGATCAGCATGATCTGATGGTAAAACCTCGGTTGAGTTGAGCTGGTCGACAAGATCACCATCTTGAGCCGTGTCAATGATCCAAGCAGGTCGGTGTTCGAACCGGGACGCATCACTAGTCTTAACAGATTTCTTCTCAAAGTGGGCCGAATCAGATTCATACGTGAGCATTAAAGGAGCCCAAGTCGAAAGCTTTGTATGGAGAAATATCATCTGAAACATGGAATCCTGTACAAGATCGTAAAAGACAACGGGTATCAGTTTATCTCGACCAGATTTGAGGCGTTTTGGGAGAAATGGAAGATACAACTATCCAAGTCAACTCCCAGACACTCGCAGGGCAACAGCCAGGCTGAAACCATTAACAAAAAATTCTAGACGGACTTAAGAAACACCTAAATGCCAAGAAGGGTCGATTTGCAGAAGAACTCGTAGGATTATTATGGTCACATTGAACGACTCCAAGACAAGCCAAGGGAGAAACCCCATTTGCCCTGATATATGGGTCAGAATGGATGATCCTGGCGGAAGTCGAATACCCCGGAATATGCAGGAGACTACTCTCGGAACGAGAAGACTTGAACAATCTGACGTTGCTGGATGATCTTGACCTCATCAACGTGCGTCGGGATCAGACCCTCAAACGAATTCAAAACAACCAACAAGTGGCCGCGAAGTACTATAACTCAAATGTATGTAACCACAGATTCAAGGAAGGCAATCTAGTCCTGCGGAAAGTTTTCCAAAAGACCGCCGAAAGAAATGCGAGAAAACTCGGAGCAAATTAGGAAGGACCATACAAAGTCATAAAAGTGGTCCGCCTAAGTGCGTATGAAATCACCAACATGCAAGACGACAAAATTCTGAGAAATGCAATGCATCTAAAAAAATTTATCACTAATCAATCACATCGCAACAAATTGAAATACAAGATGATTTGATCCTTAAAAGGGATACGTAGGCAACTCGTCGCAAGAAGATTTCATCTGTCCCCCTCTCCAAAAAGGGGGAGTGGGTACGTATACATATACTTGTATACTCCAACATATCAAAACATCCTTGCTCTCAAAATTCGATATTTTCAAAAACCAAATTCGCGTTCCAACTTCAAAGTATCTTTCTAATCTCTCACAAACACAGTCAATGTCACATAGTACTTTATCACCGTATAACCCAAAAAAACGGATATCATACGAAAACATTTACAAACAAATCTAACAATCAATTAACAAATTCTTCAAGCCCGCAAACACTTTAAACGCAAAATGCGGCATACGAAGGAAAAATCTGGTTTTCAGCATCGCGAGATGCCGTAAAACGCCCAAACAGTCATTTTCTAAAAAAATCTTCCTCGGTGAAATTTCCATCTCGGAAGAACAAACGGTCATATGCACCAACATCTTCTTAAACACATATCTTTCGCAAAAACTCAAAAACTCAAAAACGGTAGCATTTACCATTATGTTTGTTGCTGACCACAACTAACAAACTCTAATGTCTTAAACAGACTTAGCCATCTCCCCTCATAGAGATAGACTCTCATACACCCGACACAAGGATAATGGCACACTATAAAAGAATCCAAGTTTTTGGTCAGCACTTCTAGACGACTTCGAAATTGTCTTTGAAGAGATGCTCGATTCCCAATTAGTGCAATTCATATAGGTCGAGAACTTTTCCCAGACTTCAATATCGAGAAGGAATCAGGAAATAACCGCAACGGAAAACATAAGCCAAAGCAACCATCACGAACCATAAACCAAAATTAAGCCTAGGTCTTGCCCTAAACCCATCACATTGGTATCAAACATCTCAAGGCATATTATCGATAAACCGATACGAGATCAAAAATATGTCTCTTCGCTTATATTTGTGCGTTCATGAGGTTTCACAAACCAAAATCTTTGAGTACCTTCATCTAAGACGAAAAAAAATATAACGACCCACTAAGAGTTGGATATGAGATTACAGATCATATTATTTCCCTCAATATCCCCTAAAATTACTCATGTCATTATCACCAATAACTCTAATTTATTAATAAAACCACACATGGCCAGTCCCGAAACATAATACATGGCCCCACACGGACAGAACAAACACAAACGAAAACATAAAAATCAAAAGTCCCCAATGGGAATACATCCTCACTAAACCTCTAAGGACGAAACATCTCACTCGCCCATCACCTCTTCTGATTTCGGGGCCGCTCATCTCCGTCTCCCTAAACCGCATAAGAAAGCTTGACATCCACGTGATCTTGCTCCTCAAAAAGTAAAGGAAGGATACAATCATATTTCAGGCCAGTGTAGAGCAAATCGAAGTCTCCCTCAACGACTTCCAGCTCCGCTTTACGAGCAAACAGCTTGGCCTCTTCAGCCTGTGGACACGGTGCTTCTCTGCCATGTAACAGCCGAATCCCATTCATCCCTCCTTCAGTGTCCGCTAGAGCAAGGTCCTTACTAAGAAGGCTCATTAGGGAGTCGAGGGAGTTGATAACTTTTTCCAAACGACTTTGAAACTCGGCGCATAGAACACCCTTCAGCTCAGCCATAGCCTTCAAAATACCGCGACTCGTCGAGCCTCCTCCAATTTCGATCTGACGCTGCAAGCGGCATAACTCCAAATCCTTGGACATCCTAACCTTACTATCCTTGGCTTTCCGAGATCCCTCTCTAACTCGGAAATCCGAGTTTCCAACCACAATACTTCAAGGGAGTGTGTCATCTCGGAAACCTCCAGCTCCGCCTCTAACTCAGCAAGCTCTTTCCTGAATTTCTCGGCCCCATATACAGAGTCGTTAATCATCCCGTCGATCATAGATACAAACTGCGCAAGGCAAAAGAGGAATATGAAAAGATCTAACACACTAACGGAAAGGGATTATTGAAACAAACCTTGACGCGGAACTTCAACCTCAAAACCAAACTAAAAGCTCCTAAGGGCGAAGGTCCGACCTCAGCACCTTTAATACACCTCCTCTTCTTAGCCGTCTCGATATTGGCACAAGGCTCTTGCGACCCCTTGACATAACATTTGGAGTGGCACTGAACCACATAACCCAAAACAATCTCCTGCTTGTTGGGGGGGGGGGGGGGGGGGAGGTATTGACTCATGAGCCTTCTTAGTATCAGCAACGGGGACCGGAATCGTGGAAAAACCCGACGGTTGTGCCACAACGTCTACGACAGGCGCATGCATAGTAACCACACCACCTTCAGGAATGATAGGAGAGGGATATGGTAATTCGGTATCACGGGGATTCAATTCTTCCTTAAAGGAAAAATACTCGGCCACGTGTGTGACACCCCCGATCCGGTCTAAGTACAAGTTGACTCGACCAGCCATACAACAATCAAACAAGAACATGCACAGCCAATCACTAGTAACTTAAACCAAACTTAGAGGCCACAATGTGTACCTCTACGATTAAACCAAAGTTCCTGGAATAGATCCATGTACCTTAGGCCAATCGCCTAAGTACACATATCCTATTAGGTACAACCCGAGGGTTTTCAACCCGACTGACTAATACCAAATAGTTAGTTCGTTCGGAGAAGGACTAATATCATATGGAACTCGTACTTAAAGAAACATTATTTAATACTTTATATAATATTCTTTCAAAAGCATCTTACAAAATATTAATGATTAACCTCGAGGTTTTCGGTCAACAAAATTTATACATAGGATATATTAAACCTACATTGCAAGGATAATAAAACTACCGCTGGCTAATGTTGTTCCTTCCCATCCTAGAATAAAGTCTCCTGCCTACTGGTTACTTGCATTACAAATGAGTCATGAGTAACTAGTTTACTTAGTGAGTCTAATCCCGCACCCCCAACATATATTAATAGTATCCAGAGCAATCGACACCATTTGAATGCATAGGAAATATATTCCTTAATTATTGTATATATATAAGGCATATTATATCATCGATGTGAATCCTATCATAAACATCGCCTCCACAACACCCGCCATTCACTCATACGTAATATATATATATATATATACTAAACCCAGAAAACAACCAAGGCTAACCGAGCCTAGCGGGAAAATAAATATAACCATCATATCCATCAGATATTCCAATTCACGGGTGCGACCCCATCATCGTGTCTTCATGACCTTGGGCCATATCGCAGGACCAATTCACGGTAATGCGGGAACTTTAGGGAGAGTGAGTATACAATAAGAATTCACATGATTCATAATTATATACTTATATATAAGTACTTGAGAACAAGTACTAAGGCTCGGGATAAACCTCAAATAATAATTCATAATATTTCTTAAGTGTTTATAATAAGTAAACACTTCACAGTTTAATATAGTTCAAGAGACTTACTTATCTATCAACCATAATCATTTATTTTACTCAAGCAACCCTAATTCATAACTCATCAGTCATCTATCTAGACTCACCTTTGAATCCATGATATTGGCTAAGGAAGACTATACTCAACCTCAAGCTAATAACACTCCATTCCGGTATACTTCAGATTCAAATCGATCACATGGACGAGTCCGGCTGATCTTACTATTCTCCTTGACCATCTGAATTCTAACCAAGAGACTAAATTTCTCCAAGGATCGACAGGAATGCTAGCTTAACTCCTCAACTAAGTACTGAGAGTAAACGGTTTAGTGGATGGGATCAAATGGATGCTTAAGTCTTCACTCGTCCAATGTCCACAACAACTGACAGACATAAGAACTCAGATGATCCTCCCCTTTAAACTGAACTAGAGGCTTCTGATCTTCTACACAGCAAGGAACTAAGCTAGAGGATGTAAGAGAGTCATCCAAGGTCTTGTCTAATTTTCTCTGATTTTTCTCCCACTTTTTCTCTCCTATCTGATTGTTTTTGTCTCTGAAATTTTCTATCTTTGTTTCAGCAACCCAAAACGACCAAAGCAGCTGGAGGAGGGGTTAAATATTAGCTGTGGTTACTTCACCTGAGGGTTTAGCTCATTACTAAGCTTGGCTGAGAGGAGGCAGCTGGCGTCCTGCTTCAGCAGTCACAGCCACAAAGCTGCTCACTCTTTCCCTCCTTTGAAATAAGGTCATTTCCATCACATGAAGAAACACCAGCAACTTGTGCATCTCACATGACTTTTAATGTAGCAAGTAGGCAGGAAGGTGCAAATCACATGTCAAGTTCTGGAAGGAAGCAAGCAGGCTAGAAGGTGCAAGGCATGTGACGGTTCAAGAATAATTTTATGAGTTTTGTCGATATTTTTTGGACAGTTTTGATTTAAATGTTTCTCATCCTTCGAATCTCGTCCTTTTTTCGACTATGCTTGTCCAGCTTATTATAACTCAACTATAATAGTTAACTCTCTACCAGAAATCTCAATGGGAGGCCTTTCGACCACACGACAGTCTTGTCAAGACATTAATTCACTGGGTCGATTTTAATTTTAAATCTGATCGTCCAATCTCCAGACTGATCTTACTAAATTTCTTGACCAAAATTGTATCTGCTCGTGAGGGTTATTATATTCTTCCCCCCTCAAAAGAATTCATCCCCGAATTCTTAAAACATAGCTTTACACACTTTACTGGACAATGGAGTCTTTGAACTTATACACTTCTGCTTGCGTCAAAACAACTGATGGTTGGTTCCCAAAATATTCGAACTTACAAAATTTTCAGATTCTCCAATCTGTTGATATGGTGCTCACCTATCCGCAAAGTATCTTTAGGATAGCTAAATTGAGTTGCCAGTTTTCGGGTTTCAATAGTACTATTGAATCCGATATAAGCTTATGCAACATCGCCTCACAGATTTTCAATGTTATGTCTGAAAGAAGCTCTGGTCAATAGATAAGCTTCCTAACTCTGATAAACTCACTACTCGGTATAGATCAATATAACAGATCACAAACGTTCCCTAACTCTTACAAACAATCCTTTCTTTTTTGAGCAAACATTTTCAAGGTAACCAATTTTTTACAGCACATAACTCTCATATACTGCGGTCTGCATACTTCTTTTTACAGCCTTGAGTCTCTGAATACCATCACTTCTGAAACTTTTCTATCAACCTTCCTCCCATATCAACAACATGCAAATGTGGAACGTTAGGTGATGTGCCACACTGAAGGTAACATCTCGGGTCTAGTCAATGTCAACTTGATTAACCGTGCAACAATCAAACAAGAACATGCACGATCAATCATGCTAACATGATCAAGACGAAGGGTGCTACTCTCCAATAGACACACATACCCATTCCAAGAATGATCTCACGTACAATATTCTATACACTTCTGATCTATTTGAGACCCTCTTCATAATCTTCTGATTAACTCAATCTCTCTGATGTTTCCCATAACCAAGTCTGGTTCTACTGCTTCCTGATTTTTTTCTTCTATCCAGCAACTGAAGATTAAACAGGTTCATCTATACCAAGCTTGATTCACCCACTGAGTACTCTTGTATGACGACTACAAACTTTATGTATTGATACATCCTTTGATATCTTAACAACCTTGGCATTTCCATTTGCCTTATGATCATACCTTTTCTTTCATTCATAAATCTCCCTCGGGGTTCACGTAACATCCCTTTTCTAATTATCATGCTTAACTTCAAACAGGACTTGGGTTCCTTCTCCTACATCTCCTCTTACTGAATTTGTGCATGGCACAGTTCTCATATTATTCTCTGAAATTCTCCCCATTAATTTCCTTCAATATTTTCCTTAAGTTCTCATTCTTTAACTGAGTTTCTCATATACAAACGAGTAAGCCATCTTGAGTAGTACTTGCAATCTTAAAGACTTTACTCTCTCCTTTTAAGTGCAGCCAAATTCTTCTTCATGATTGTTGAGATCTTTCTCAATATCGACATGGAATTTCCTCTCCTCTAAGCATAAACAACTGCATTTTCTTTTCGTAGGCTTCTTTAATCATTGAACACTTGCATCCTTTCTTCATATTAAAATGGTTGTGAAATTCGATCTGCAACAAAACTGCAGCCAACTCCAGCTCGTGCATCCGATAATTTACCTTATCCTTAATTAGCTCTCTTGATGCATAGACGATTACCCTATCGTCTTTCATCAACATTCACCTAACCAACACAATATACGTCCATGCAATAGTATATGGCTGGTTAGGCTCATGCAAATCTAAGATATATGTAGACGTAGAGACTTCCTCTAGATGATTGCTTACTTCATCAATCCTTTTACTCCATTCCAAGGTATCACCATTCTCAGTCGATCAGCTCAGCAGTTGATATGGTTTCTAACTCTTGAACAACCTTCTAATGGTAACTGGCAAATCCAAAGAACTTTGAATCTCAATAAAAGAGATTGGACACAACTATTCTGTAATAGTAGCGATTTTTACTAATTTTGCAACAACTTCTTGTTCCAACTTGCTGACTAATAGCTCCCACTTCCCATTCCTAGCAGTAGCATTTACTAAATCTTGATGTGTCCATTGAACTTCCTTGGAAAGCAATATCTACCTTGCGACTGATCTCAATAACTCATCACTTCTAGAAAGTTGATAATTGTCCTTGATGGTCACGTCATCGATTCATTACTGCTGAAGATAACCACAAACTCTCATCCTTCTTCTTTACCACTGACATGGATGCTCCACAAAGAAAAGATCAAGGTCAAACGAAACCTTTTTCCAAACAAATCTTCTAATTGCTACTTTAACTCAGGAAGAACCACTTGGCAAGATGCCAAAGTTATTGCAGAGAATCCAAGTTCTGGATGACTACTGAATAGGTTACTTCTAGATGTTTACAATCTTTCCAGCGCCTTAAACATATATTTGAATTCTCTAATTATTGGACTATCCTCTATACTCTGCTCCTTTTGATCTTCTACTTTCCCAGTGATCTGAATAATGGAATACACTACTTCACCTTTTCTCAAAAGGAAGTCAACTCTCCAGACTGATACGAGTGATGCTCCAACAATTAGTAGAATACCACTGTAAGCCAACGGTGACTGGTCTTCTCCCAAAGACTTCTTTCCTCAACAACTTCCTAATTGAGCTCGGTAACTATATAGCTAATCTCACTCTAGATAGAAACAAACCGCTCTAATGGAAGTACTAAGGAATGGGGATGGCATACGAAGGCATACCATAATTCTAAATGGCAGCCAGTACTTCCACGAATAAGAACGGTATACTTGAATTCACCAAAGTGAATCCTCCCTAAAACTCTGACACTACTCGGGAACTACAACTATGTGTTGTTCCTGATTCAAACACAATATGGGCGGAAAATTTTGTCCATATGCAAGGTCTCTCTTGTGACACCTTGATCACACGTTCACTTATTTATTCAATCATTTCATAATTTATTTATTTATTTATTATTTTATTTTTTAAAAGCACGAACACACAATGGAATAAGAAGCAAACCTGTGATTGGACATTTCAGGAGTTTTGACGGTCCAAAAAATTCAAAAATGTAGGCTCTACCCAAATAGCCTAACACTTGGGTCAGGACTAATGGTAGGGAAATGCAAACAAGTTCAACAACTGGTATCCTAGGCATAGGTAATAGACTTCGGATAACTTCATAGGGGAAGGGTAGAAAAAGAACCTTACTCTTCAGAGAAATTACCAAAGTGCAAATGACATAAATGATCTAGGATTTTATCCACTCTTGAACAATCATGATCATACTATCCTTGCTAGCCACAACCACAACAACTCAAGGTCGTCAGTTTTGATATGATGAAACGTCCAACCAAAACAATCCCCATCGCCTTTATTGATTCATTACCTGGCTTTTTATCCAAACCTAATAGCCTTTAGACGACTTACATGGAACGAAGAATCTTCCTTGGCAGTAAGAGCTTTCTTATCATACATGTCATACTATACTGTCTCCTCAAAGCTCTTAAGCACTACAATCTTTAGTTACTCCAATTGTTTGGGATAAGTCCCCAAAGAATGTCCTTATAATCTTTGGCTCATCCTCCAATCCAAAATGGGTGAATCAGATTCACTCTACCTCAACCTGCTGGCGGAAACATGTCATTGTGCTCACTCCATAAGTGGAATCTCCATTCGGTCTCATGCTTTGGGTAGAAACACTCCATCTTTAACTCTTCAGAGAAATCTGTGTCACTTGGAATAACATTCTCAAAATAATGCTTGACACTTAACGACTAACTCACTGCATCCTTCTTGATATTTTATCCTTCCATATCCTTCTTGCAATAGTCGAAACAATGGGCCATGTCAGTCGTCTGCTCCCAGTGTTGCATTTGAAATCTTCTTTAATCCAAAGTATCCATCAAATGGTTTAGTCCTTCCTCAGTATCTTGTGGTCCCAACTTCTTTATCCTCTTCACAAACTTGAAGATTTCTTGTTGCAATGGAGTGGTGCTGGTGCGTCCATCATCTTGTACTACACTTAAACTATCTCCTCCACCACGCTAAGCTTGAAACAAATGTTGAGTCAATCATGCTTGTACGGCTCTGGTTCTGGTACGTCTCAGCATAAGATGGAAAAACTTGAACAGTCGGAAGAAGAAATCCATTTTGGTGATCATGAGCAGTCAAATCGCCTTAAACCATATCATTCCAAACAACGCCGCCTTATCATCGATAACACATGAATCCGATGATGCATTCAGTGGGTCTACGCTGTCCAATATATACCTCTCTGAAATATATCCATACTAGAACCCAAAAGCACGGCAGGAAAAGCATGACGATACCAAACCCAAGCGTGACTAGTTCAATATCAGAAAATACTATCGACTCCGTTGAGCTTGTCTTGGTGCATCTGCTATGAAAGAACACGGTAAGGTAACTACCCATGACTATCTTTCCTAAGATGAAGGAACCATCCAGCATATACTAGTTATCCTTGCGACTCATTTTGACTCAAAAAATGTTTGAAACAAGTCCCATTAAAGCATTGTATAACCATGCTCAGATACCACCTTTGTGACACCCCCGATCCGGTCTAAGTAAAAGTTGACTCGACCAGCCGTACAACAATCAAACAAGAACATGCAGAGCCAATCACTAGTAACTTAAACCAAACTGAGAGGCCACAATGTGTACCTCAATGATTAACCCAAAGTTCCCGGAATAGATCCAGGTACCTTAGGCCAATCGCCTAAGTACATATATTTTATTAGGTACAACCCGAGGCTTTTCAACCCGACTGAGTAGTACAAAATAGTTAGTTCATCTGGACAAGGACTAATTTCATATGAAACTCGTACTTAAAGAAACATTCTTTAATACTTTATATAATATTCTTTCAAAAGCATCTTACAAAATAGTAATGATTAACCTCTAGGTTTTCGGTCAACAAAATTTATACATAGGATATATTAAAACTACTTTGCAAGGATAATAAAACTACCGCTGGCTAATGCTGTTCCTTCCCGTCCTAGAGTAAAGTCTCCCGCCTACTGGTTTCCTGCATTACAAATGAGTCATGATTAACTAGTTTACTCAGTGAGTCTAATCCCGCACGCCCAACACATATTAATAGTATCCCGAGCAATCGACACCATTTGAATGCAGAGGAAATATATTCCTTAATTACTAAGGCTCGGGATAAACCTCAAATAATAATTCATAATATTTCTTAAGTGTTTATAATAAGTAAACACTTCACAGTTTAATATAGTTCAGGAGACTTACTTATCTATCAACCATAATCATTTATTTTTCTCAAGCAACCCTAATTCATAACTCATCAGTAATCTATCTAGACTCACCTTTGAATCCATGAGATTGGCTAAGGAAGACTAGACTCGAGCTCAAGCTAATCACACTCCAATCTGGTATACTTCAGATTCAATCTATCACATGGACGAGTCCGGCTGATCTTACTAGAATCCTTGACCATCTGAATTCTAACCAAGAGACTAAATTTCTCCAAGGATCGACATGAATGCTAGATTATCTCCTCAACTAAGTACTGAGAGTAAACGGTTTAGTGGATGGGATCAAATGGATGCTTAAGTCTTCACTCGTCCAATGTCCACAACAACTCACAGACATACTTTAAACTGAACTAGGGGCTTCTGATCTTCTACACAGAAAGGAACTAAGCTAGAGGATGTAAGAGAGTCATCCAAGGTCTTGTCTAATTTTCTCTGATTTTTCTCCCACTTTTTCTCTCCTATCTGATTGTTTTTCTCTCTGAAATCTGTCTTTGTTTCAGCAACCCAAAACGACCAAAACAGCTGGAGGAGGGGTTAAATATTATCTGTGGTTACTTCACCTGAGGGTTTAGCTCATTACTAAGCTTGGCTGAGAGGAGGCAGCTGGCGTCCTGCTTCAGCAGTCACAGCCCCAAAGCTGCTCACTCTTTCCCTCCTTTGAAATAAGGTCATTTCCATCACATGAAGAAACTCCAGCAACTTGTGCATCTCACATGACTTTTAATGTAGCAAGTAGGCAGGAAGGTGCAAATCACATGTCAAGTTCTGGAAGGAAGCAAGCAGGCTAGAAGGTGCAAGGCATGTGACGGTTCAAGAATAATTTTATGAGTTTTGTCGATATTTTTTAGACAGTTTTGAATTAAATGTTTCTCTTCCTTCGAATCTCGTCCTTTTTTCGACTATGCTTGTCCAGCTTAATATAACTCAACTATAATAGTTAACACTCTACCAGAAATCTCAATGGGAGGCCTTTTGACCACACTACAGTCCCGTCAAGACACTAATTCACTGGGTCGATTTTAATTTTAAATCTGATCGTCCAATCTCCAAACTGATCTTACTATATTTCTTGACCAAAATTATATCTGATCATGAGGGTTATTACAACGTGAGTCAGTATACCACCTGGGACGGGAGAACTCGATGAACTTGCTTAGAAGGAAGTGCCTGTCCCAGCATCATTGCGTCTCTGCTCATCATGAAAGGAAGTCATCTTGGTTTGGAAAAGCTGTCAAAGAAAAAGATGAAAAGTTGGAGAAGTGTGAAGTGAATGAGGAATAAGGGCCAATTGAAACACCCCAACCCGGAAATCTTTGCGAAGTCGTAAGAGAAATTCTAAGTAAAAATAATTTGAAAATCTTTCATTAACATAAGTAAATACTGCAGTTTTAATAACAAATCCGTGGCAATATATGTCATAATCGTATGAATAAGGTTCGTAAAAATTCCCATGAAAATCCCATAACAATCCCAATACTGAATACCCCGTCCCGATGGTCTTCATCGTCCCGCGCTCCGGTCCAAACAACTACTCGTCACCTGCATCACAAAAGGAGGCATGAGCATACAAAACTACTGAATGAGGACGCTCAATACCGCCCACTACAGTCCAATAATCAATCAATCAAATTCCACATTCCAGCCTAACAATCAAATTCCCCATTCCAGCCTAACAACCGCAGTCCAATTCTTTCAACTTAGCATTCAGTTTTCCAACATTTCTTACTTAGCCATTTTTCCTATTACTTATCCATTTTCATTCATCCAAACAAACAACCTAACATCCGGTCCTATCATTCCTTTACTTTAACATTTCCTAACATTCCGACCTGAAGGTCCACCAGACCCTAGCCGTAGCCAAACCTTTGGCCGTAGCCAAACCTGCAGCCCTAGCCATACCTGCGGCCGTAGCCGTACCTGCGGCCGAAGCCGTACCTGCGGCCGAAGCCAAACCTGCGACCCGTCAGTCGATTACGGCCATAGCCAAACCTGCGGCCGAACCCAACTTGCGACCCGAAGGTCCATAATGGCCGAAGCCAACATACACGGCCGAAGCCAAACCATACTTTCCTTAACTTAATCACGTTCTTCTAATCCCATACTTTCCTTAATTTATTTCAATTCTAACTCTGTTTCTATAACATTTTCAATCTAACATTTCAATTCTTGTCGGATCATATCTAAGTATTTCACGTAAACATCACAATAAAATAACATACTTTCACACAATCTATCACGCAAATATCCTATGAATGTATGAACGTTCTTCAATCCTTGAGAACTATCTCGAAGAACGAAGAACAAACTTTCCATAAACAATTTCCATCACACCATTTTCCTAAGAACATTATGAACGAACTTACCATAAACGAATTCTATCCAAGAACAATTCGATCCTAAGGAATCAAAATAGGCAAAACAATCATTATTGGACTGTCACGAATCACATCCGCACCTGAATTGATCTTAAAAGATCGAAGACTTTGAACTCAGCTGCGTTTTCCGGCGAAGGTTCCTACAGTCCTCCTTGCTCGATCCTCTCTTCCCAAAAACTCTCTCTCTCTAGAACTGTGTTCTTGCTCTGACCTCTCTCTAGGATTTGCTTTGAGCTGTGTCCATAACTAAGAGCTGGAGGTCCCTTTTATAATAACCTTGGACTTGCTCACCAAGCCGAGAATTAAGTGCAGTTTTCTTAATCGGCCTGGTCAAAACTTGCCCTTAAAGGCTTGACCAATCTACAATTATTTCCTTATATGACTACAGCCAACCCAACCCTCCTTTCGTATAATCCTGTCAATAATGACTAGTCAACTTCCCTTACTTGGAATCCGCATTCTCGAAGGACCAAACTTTCCTTAATTGGCTCCACGGTCCCTCGATACCTTGCTTATACTCCGATCGTTTTATGATTAGTTATCACCATTTAGTCTTTGTTAATAATACTTAGTTAGCAAGGATAATTTGATACTTAGAGAAAAATCAAGTTCTTATTCCCTTCTTGACGAATAAAAGTGTTCCAACACTTAGAAATATTTTGCTCTCTTACAAAGACACCTCTCCTTGATCTTCATCTTTTACAAATAAAAATACTTCGGGAGCGGGTCGTTACAACTCCCCCCCCCCCACTCAAGAGGAATTCGTCCCCGAATCCACACCCACCATCTGCTCATCAACTTGGGTCTCAAATAACTCTGGATACTCAGCCCTGATCGTGCTCGCACACTCTTTTGTAGTCTCATGTATCCCATCACGCTCCCATACAACTTCTACCATAGGAACTCTCTTCCTCCCAATTTGCTCCTATTGAAGCCTTGTCACTTGTATTGGTTTACCATGAGTCGACAGACCAGAATTCAAATCTTCAGGAGGCTGTGAGACAATCAGTTTTGGATCCCTTATCACTTTACTCATATGAGACACATGGAACACATCATGGAATGGATGGAGCTCGTCGAGCAATTCCAAACGGTATGCCACTGGTCGTACCCGTTCTACGATCCTAAAAGGTCCCAGATACCTCGGCTGCAGCTTCCCCATCTTTGTCGTTGTGTCCTTTCCCTAAAACGTCAGTCTTTTTAAGTAAACCATCTCCCCCACTTGGAATTCCAGTTTCTTCCTCCGCTTGTCTGCATAGCTCTTCTGCTGATCTTGGGCCTCTTCATTTTCTCCGTGACAAACTTAATCATCTCTGTCGTTTCTTTTACCACCCCTGGGGAGAGATCTCGGCCCTCCCCCACTTCAATCAAACACAAGGGGGTTCGACACGGACGACCATACAAAGCTTCGTACGGTGACATTCCAATACTTGAGTGGTAACTATTGTTGTACGCAGACTCAGCTAGTGGTAAATGCTTCTCTCATAGTTTACCCCAATCCACTACACAAGCCCGCAACAAATCATCGAGGGATTGGATCGTCCGCTCCGATTGTCCATCCATTTGCGGGTGATATGCCGTGCTCATGTGCACTTTGGTTCCCAGTGCTTTCTGGAATGCCAACCAGAAATTTGAGGCGAATCGTGGATCTTGATCTGATACGATGCTAACAGGAACACCATGAAGTGTCACAATCTCCCTCAGGTAAAGTTCAACACATTTATCCACACCATCTGACATCTGGAACGGAAGGAAGTGTGCTGACTTAGTTAAGCAGTCCACCAGCACCCATACTGAATCCTTGCAGCCCTTAGTCTTCGGAAACCCGCACACAAAGTCCATCGTGATCATATCCCATTCCCACTCAGGCATTGGTAAACTCTGCAATAAGCCACTCGGAACATGATGTTCTGCTTTCACCAAATGACATGTCGGGCACTTGGCCACCCATCCTGCTACATCCCTTTTCATCCCTGGCCAATGGTAGTACCGCTTAAGGTCGTGGTACATCTTTGTTTCCCCCGTATGTATGGAGAACTTAGATTGGTGTGCTTCCTTCAGTACCTTCTCTCTTAACTTCTTGTCATTTAGGACACATACTCGTCCATGGAAGATGATCGTATCGTTGCCGGTCTTCCAATACCCCCACATCACCATCTTTGATCATCTTAACTAGTGTTTCATCTTCCCCTTGAGCCAATCTTATTTGGGTTAGTAGGTCAGCTTGATTCGCCGCTTCCTCGCCGAGACAAACGGACCTGTCTGCCAACACATTAACCCGTAGCATCCCCAACATCAAAATCAACCCTTCCATCTCCTTCTCAGCCGAGACACTCGCCTTTCGGCGACTCAGTGCATCATCTACTAAGTTAGCCTTCTATGGGTTATATGCTATATCTAAATCATAGTCTGCCACCATCTCCATCCATCTTCTCTTTCTTAGGTTCAACTCTAGTTGGGTGAAGATGTACTTAAGGTTCTTATGGTCCATAAACAGTTGGAATTTTTCCCCCATAAAGGTAAGACCGCAAAATCTTGAGTGCAAACACCACCGCTACCATCTCCAAATCGTTAGTGGGATAATTCTCCTCGTGTTTCCTCAGTTGTCGAGCCGCATAAGCAATCACACGTTCTTCTTGCATCAAGACACAACCTAGCCCCCTCTTTCATGCGTCTGTGAACACAACATATGCCACTACTAGCTGAGGCAGTACTAGCACCAGTGTAATCATTAATCTATCCTTCAAGCTCGTAAAGCTGTCCTCGCATTCTGCAGTCCACTCGCACTTCACATCATTGCCCGTCAGCCGATTCAATGGCTTAGCTAAGCTTGCAAATCCCTTCACAAACCGACGATAGTAACCTGCTAGCCCCTAGAAACTCTGGATTTCTATGGGCGTTCCCGTCCTCAGGCAATGTGCGATGGCCGCAACCTTTTCGGGATCCACTGCAACTCCTTCTTTGGAGACCACATTGCCTAAGAAACCAATCTGCCTTTGCAAAAAACTGCACTTGCTTAGCTTAGAAAACAGCTTCTACTCCCTCAGTTTCTCCATCACCACCCTGAGATGTCCCACATGTTTCTCTGGACTTTCCGAGAACACCAAAATGTCGTCAATAAAGATGATTACAAACTCATCCAACAACTATATGGACCACTCCGTTCATCAGCTTCATAAACGCCGCTGGAGTATCTGTCAACCCGAATGGTATTACCACGAATTCGAAGTGGCCATACATTGTCCTGAATGCAGTCTTTCTAATGTCTTCTTCTGCAATAGGGATTTGATGATAACCCGATGCCAAGTCAATATTCGAGAACCACGATGCCCCCTTGAGCTGATCCAATAACTCATCGATTCGAGGTAAGAGGTACGTATTCTTATTGTCACTTGGTTCAGCCCTCGATGATCAATGCACAATCGGAAACTACCATCCTTCTTTTTTGACGAACAATACCGGTGCACCCCACGGCAAGCTGATCGGCCTAATGAATCCCTTCTCGATCAATTCCTCCAGTTGTTTTTCAACTCTGCTATTTCCGTTAGAGCCATATGGTAAGGGGTTTTGGAAATAGGAGAAGTTCCAGGCTCGAACTCTATCGTAAATGGTTCGGCCTGCGTTGGCTGTAATCTGATGAGCTTTTGGAACACATCTTCAAATTCTTGTACCACCGGAATTTCGTCCAGGAACACTTCCTGATCCGCACCAGTGACGGGGATCTTTGCAATGAACGACTCGCATCCTTCCTCGACCATCCATTCTGCTCTTAATGCCGATATTACTGGAATTCCAGTCTCCTTCTTCTTCCCTTGAAACACCAGCTTTCCTTCTTTCTGAGTAAAGGTCACTCGACATTTCTCATAGTCCAACTTAGCTCAATACTATGCTAGCCAGTTCATCCCAAGAATTTCTTCATACCCCTTGATTGGTAGCACGATCAGATCGCCAGGCATGTCCACATCGCCTACAACAATTGACACATCTCGATAAATAGCATACGACTTCAGTATCGCACCACCCGCCGCATGAACCATCCTGATGCTTTCTTCGAGAACATTCTTAGACGGCCAACATGAAACCACTTCAGGATGCACAAATGAATACGACGCCCCGGAGTCAAACGAAGTGTGGGTTTCAGTTCTCCCAGTACTAACAATTCAATCGATCGGTTTTGCCTCATTCCCCACGCCCAGCATATGCACCCTTGGTGCTACATTCTGTATCTTAGCTGGTGGTTGCTGATCCCCTTCCGGACGTTCACCACGCGTACGATCTTGTTGCACATTCGCTGGTGCCCTGCTGTCCAAAGCCAGATGACCAGCAACACCACAATGGTAACAATTCCCTGCGTCTCCATTAGGACAGCCCCGGATTTGATGGTCCATACATCCATACTTGAAGAATCCACCAGTACCCTGACGACACGCGATGCATCTTACCACCACACCACTAACGAGCGGATTAACTCAATCCTTATGTTCCCCTTGTGAACCCCTATTACCACGTTGTACTAACCACACACGCGTTCTTGTTACACTTACATCGACCCATTAAGCTTCCAGCAAGTGTGATACACCACCCACGAACATCCAACACTTCATAATTCCATGAGACATTAACTTCCTTCATTCTCAGGAATTAATTTACCAACTCTCACAATCCTAGCTTTCCAGTTACTCAATCAGCAATCCAAATCTCTTATTGCTTCGTACTTCCTACCATCATATCCACTCCCTCACTAAAGCGGAACTATCTTGATCCATCTCACCCGCATTAAGAACACATACTCCTGCTGACCGAACAAACCTGATACCCTCATTGCCTACTTTATGAAAAACCCGATCGACGACATTTTTTCATCTATAACAAGACATAAGTTAGTTTTCACTAACTTCCTGCAACTATCGAACACAATTTTTCTTAGCCATTTGCTAAGAAATCCAATCAAAAACACATACTAAGATATACCCTAGAAACATCATACCACACATCCTTCGCGCGAGACATAGACCATCGGTTTCTTTCAACCCTTACCCACAAATCCAATTTTCGAAAAGCGAGCAGCCAGGACAGAACAGACTGGCCTACCCCCCTCTGATACCAAATTGAATCACCCCAACCCGGAAATCTTTGCGAAGTCGTAAGAGAAATTCTAAGTAAAACTAATTTGGAAATCTTTCATTAAGTAACATAAGTAAATATTGCAGTTTTAATAATAAATCCGAGTCAATATATGTCATATGAAATAAGGTTCATAAAAATTCTCATGAAAATCCCATAACAATCCCAATAATGAATACCCCGTCCCGATGGTCTTCATCGTCCCGCGCTCCGGTCCAAACAACTACTCGTCACCTGCATCACAAAAGGAGGCATGAGCATACAAAAGTACTCATTGAGGTCACTCAATACCGCCCACTACAATCCAATAATCAATCAATCAAATTCTCCATTCCAACCTGGCAACCTAGCAGTCCCATTCTATCAACTTAGCATTCAGTTTTCCCTCATTTCTTACTTAGCCATTTTTCCTATTACTTATCCATTTTCATGCATCTAAACAAACACCTAACATCCGGTTCTATCATTCCTTTACTTTAACATTTCCTAACATTCCGACCCGAAGGTCCATCAGACCTTGGCCGTAGCCAAACCTGCGGCTGAAACCAACTTGCGACCCGAAGGTCCATAACGGTCAAAGCCAACATACACGGCCAAAGCCAAATCATACTTTCCTTAAATTAATCACGTTCTTCAAATCTCGTACGTTCCTTAAATTACTTCAATTCTCACTATTTTTCATTAACATTTTCAATCTAACATTTCAATTCTTGTCGGATCATATCTAAGTATTTCACGTAGACATCTCAATAAAACATAACATCCTTTCACAAAAACTATCATGCAAATATCCTATGAATGTATGAACATTCTTCGATTCTTGAGAACTATCTCAAAGAACAAAGAACAAACTTTCCATAAAAAACTTTCATCACACATTTTTCCTAAGAACATTATGAACGAACTTACCATAAACGAATTATATCCAAGAAAAATTTGATCCTAAGGAATCAAAATAGGCAAAACAATCTTTAATGGACTGTCACGAATCACATCCTCACCTGAATTGATCTTAAAAGATCGAAGATTCTGAACTCAGCTGTGTTTTCCGGCGAAGGTTCCTACGGTCCTCCTTGCTAGATCCTCTCTTCCCAAACTCTCTCTCTCTCTCTCTCTCTATAACTGCGTTCTTGCTCTGACCTCTCTCTAGGACTTTCTTTGAGCTGTGCCCAAAACTAAGAGCTGGAGGTCCCTTTTATAATACCCTTGGACTTGCTCACCAAGCCGAGAATTAAGTGCAGTTTCCTTAATCGACTTGATCAAAACTTGTCCTTAAAGGCTTGACCGATATACAATTATTTCCTTATATGACTCCCGCCAACCCGACCTTCCTTTCGTATAATCCCGTCAATAGTGACTACTCAACTTTTCTTACTTGGAACCCGAATTCTCGAAGGACCAAACTTTCCTTAATTGGCTCCACGGTCCCTCGATACCTTGATTATACTCCGATCGTTTTCTGATTAGTTATCACCATTTAGTCTTAGTTAATAATACTTAGTTAGGAAGGATAATTCGATACTTAGAGAAAAAATCGAGTTCTTATTCCATTCTTGACGAATAAAAGTGTTCCAACACTTGGGAATATTTTTCTCTCTTACAAAAAACTTCTCCTTGATCTTAATTTTTAACAAATAAAAATACTTCAGGAGCTGGTCGTTACTCCAATACTTATAGGAATTTTTCTGCAATAAAATAATAAACAATGCAATTACTTCGAGAAAACTCCTATCCATAGATTCCAATTAAACGCACATCACTTTCCCGCAAGATTCACGTTCGAAAATTGTGAGATGGGGGTAACTGTTGGGGTTAGAAACGATAACTTCAAAAATATCTTGAGGGATAAGCTTCAGAGTACATAATGTTTCAAACATTGTGGAAAGAGCTGAGACACGATCAACATCTCATCGCCCACGGGTTAAAAGACCACCCTTTAGTCTCATCTCCCATGGGCAAGACACGATCAACATCTCATCGCCCATGGGCGACGAGACCGGCCTTACGTATCGTCACCCATGGGCAACGAGACACGTTCAATGTCTCGTCACCCACGGCGATGACACCAGCATCAAGTCTTCTCGCCCATGGGCGATGATACACGTTCAACGTCTCGTCGTCCATGGGCGACAAGACCAGCCTTAAGTCTTGTTGCATGTGGGCGACGAGACACGCTCAACGTCTCATCGCTGTTTAGTTGAGGTTCATATTTAATATGAGAGGTAAAAGAATGGGAGAAGAATGGTTTTGGGTCGACCATGACCGTATAGTCCGTACAGTCCATACAAGTCAGGGTCGACCAAAACATGGACCACCATGGAATCATGATGATTTGGGTCGAGCACGACTGTATAGTCTGTACAGGCTGTACCGGCCGTACTGCCTATACAGGTCTGGGTCGACAAAATGGTAAAATACAATCCGGGTAAAGTAAGTTGCCATTCCTTACCTTAGGCATTTACACTTGATCCATCCGTTTGAAAGGAAGAGAGGAGAGGCTTGGACAGGCTGGAACAGCTGTAAAGAAACCATCATCTTGTCAAAGACGCTAGATGTCGCTTGAGTGGCTCTCCTTACCCACGGCTTAAATTAGGCGCTCCTCCCCTCGACCAAGACCACATGTTTCTCTTTTTTTGGTTCTGAAAACCCTTGTAACCTATATTCTATATATTTGTAATCTAAACTTAATGAAAACATCAAACAATTCATAAGCATTTTCTTAGTCTCTTAATCATGATTACTCATTAGTATCGGTGTTGCTTAAGTCTTCTCCCTAATCTTTCTAAAGTCTCTTTAAACACTCATTCAATCTCAGATTATCTAAAACATTTTATGGTATCATAGCCATGTTTCTCATAATCTGGGTTTGATTCACAAGAAGACTCAAGACTTTCAAAGATGGAAAAACACAAGGTTGTGGTAAAATTACACCAAAGGGAGGAAACTACCTCTTATGGTCTCAGTTGGTGAAGACTGCTATGGGGAGTAAGGGTTTGTGGAGACATATCACGTCTGATGAAGCTCCAAGGGTCATTACTCCGGATAAAGATGATGAGGAGGATGCCACAAACGAGGAGGACAAGTGGGTGCAAGAAGACAGGTTATGTCCATTCTCCAAAGCTCGTTTGATCCCAAATCTTGGAGGCATATAGTTACTGTGAATAGGCAAAGGACCTTTGGGATACACTCAAGAAAGTGTATGGGAACATCTCAAACTTGAGTAGGGTGTTTGAGGTAAAACGGGTGATTAACAATCTGGTTCAAGATGATATTTAGTTTACAAGAAGCTTGAGAAAGTTCAGAGATTTATGGTCGGAGCTGGAGATGTTGAAGCCCAACACCACCAACCAGGATAAGCTAAATGAGAGAAAAGAGCACGACAAGGTCTTTCGCCTCTTGCTTACCTTGAATCCTACTTACAATGACCTGATCAAGCACATTTTGAGAGCCGGGAAACTACCTGATATAAAGGATGTATGTGCTCAAATCCAGAAGGAGCAAGGTTCCCTTGGACTCTTTAGAGGCAAAGGAGAACTCTCTCTAGCAATCAAGCCGAAGTCTCTCAAGCAAACAGAGCCATGCACAACCGATTTTAAGAAAGGAAGTTCAATGGGGCATGTTATATTGTAAGAGGCATGGACACAAGAAGAGCCAGTGCTGGATATTACACCCACACTTAAAGCTGACTAAGTTCATGAAGGATAAGGATGCAAGAGATCACCTCTCTTATGGGACTAGTGAGCAACATGGGAAAAGTGCTGCAGGTGCATCAAAACAGATAATTGAAGGAGATGGGTAACCAGCCGAGCCAGAGGTTCAATGAAAAAGGTTTGATTAGGAGCTCAGACATTGATGCTCTAATCAAGATCTTCAAGGAAAATGGTAAAACATTTGGTAACACCCTTGGGTATTATTTTGGTGCATCGTTTATCGAGTCTAGTAATATTGATCACTCTAAGACTAATTATGAACCAAATAATAATCTAGGTCAGTCTAAAATTGCATATAAACCAGCTAGAAGTTGTCATTCATATAATGCTTCCAATATGTCTAAACTTTTGGTAATTGATTATGATGTTTCCCATCACATGATTAGTGATACTAGACTCATTAAAGATATTGAACCGGCTCATGGTTATGTAATGATAGCTAATGGTGAGAAGGTCTCAATTAAGGGAATAAGCAATCTGAAATTCTGTAATAAAGAATCTAGGGTCTTCTATATGCCTGACTTTACTTCAAATATGCTATCCGTAAAGAAATGTGCATCTTATTTGCAATGCAGTGTGATATTTAGCCCTAATGATGTGAAGTTTCAGGATGTTGAGAACAAGAGACTAATTGGAAGGGAGTAACTAAGGGAGATTTATATATGCTAGAAGATCTTACTCATGTTCCTGATTATGTTTGCTCATGTTCCTGATTATGTTTGCTCATTTACTTATGCTTCTATGTTGAATAATGATACCTTGTGGCATGCTAGACTAGGTCATCCTCATGTTAGAGCTTTGTAATTGATGTTTCGAAGTGTTGTTTTTAAGAATAATGAGTGTAAACTTTGCATTTTAGGCGAGCATTGCAAGACTGTTTTCCAACCTCTAGTACTACTTATGATAAATGCTTTGATTTAGTTCATTCTGATGTGTGGACTGCACTTTGCTTTTCTGGGAATAATCAGAAGTATTTTGTGACATTCATTGATGAAAAATCTAAATACACCTTGATAAGTTTGATGGCATCTAAGGATAGGGTTCTTGAAGCATTTAAATTTTTTAAAAACTTATGTGACTAACCAATACAGTGCTAAGCTTAAAATTTTTTTATCAGATAATGGTGGGGAGTATATAAGTCATGCTTTCAATAAACACCTTGATCAACATGGAATCGTACCTCAAATGAGCTTTCCTTATACTCTTCAACATAAGGGTGTGGCTGAACGGAAGAATCGGCAGCTTATGGAGGTGGCACGGTCAATGATGTTTCACTCTAATGTTCCCAAACGATTTTGGAGTGATGCAATGGCATCTACTTGCTACCTGATAAACCGCATCCCAACAAAGGTTCTTCAAGACCAGTCTCCATTTGAGGTTTTGAACAAATACAAACCTCCATTGGACTATCTCCGAGTGTTTGGGTATCTTTGCTTTGTCTTGGTTCCTGGGGAGCTGCGTAACAAGCTTGAAGCCAAGAGTGTTAAGACTATGTTTATTGGGTATTCAACTACTCAGAATGAGTCTAAATGCTATGTTCCAGTGAGTAGAAGGGTGTTAGTATCAAGGGATGTGAAGTTTTTGGAAACAAAAGGGTACTATGAAGAAAAGAAGTGGACAGACATGGAGGAGTTATCCCAAGAGTAAGATATAGCAGTTAATATATGGATGATCCAAGAAGGACTTGGTATTAATGTTTCCGAGGGACCAAAGGATAAACCTCTGAGACGGACCATTGCACAATAATCACCTACCTCGACCATGAGGGGGGGGGATGATGAACCTAGACCTAGTCTAGACATTCATGATCAAGGTGAAGGTGAAGGACATTAAGAAAAAGTTAAGGTAGAGGCTGGGAATGATGCTGGTGGAAAGGGTCCAAATGAGTCGGTGAACCAAATAGACCAAGGCTGGGTGGACCACATAGACCAAGGCTGGGTGGACCAAGGCCGGGAGGACCAACAAAATGGACTATTCCCACAGGAGGTACCCTTCTAAGGAAAGATGGGGTTGTTGAACAAGTGGGCGATCAGGGACAAGAAGTTGAGCATACTGGTTTGGGAATCCCATTGAGAAGAAGTGCAAGATTGAGGAAGGAACCACCAAGATCAAATTGGGTCAATACAAGAACTTACTACAATGCACAAGTCGTGGAGCATCCTTCTCAAGTTGTGTGTTCTTTTGCTAAGTATCCTGAAGAGCATTATGCATTTATGACTAGTCTAGACGAAAGCAGCATTCCTAAATCATATGAAGAAGCAATGATGGATAAGGCGTGGAAAGAATCAGTAGGGGATGAGGCCACGGCTATGATCAAGAATGACACTTCGTGTAAGAGTGCATTACCAAGAGGAAAATAGGCTGTGTCAAGTAGATGGATCTTCACAATCAAATATCTTGCAAATGAAAAGGTTGATAGGAAGAAAACCAGACTGGTGGCAAGAGGGTTGACCCAATTTGTAAGGAGAAGACTACATTGATACTATTGCACCAGTGGCTAAGCTTCATACAATCAAAATTTGTTGTCCTTGGTAGTGAACATGGAATGGGGCCTTTCGCAGATGGATGTGAAGAATGCTTTCTTGTAAGGGAACTTGAAGATGAAGTGTTGATATACTATGGATTTTACCTATAATATATATAGTATATTTAGATTCTTTTATATGCATTTGATATTGTTTAAGAGTATTTACAAGTCTAGGTACTTATTGGAAGCAATTAGAGCTTTTGGACAATTTTGAAGCGATTAGGATTGCCCAGCAGAAACTCAGAGTCGGGTCCAGATTTATAAATGGATCATCAATCGACGTCACACACTGTGAATCGATGGTCAAGTTGGCAGAAAGATTTAGAAATTACAAGTTTTACCCAGAAGTTTTGCTAATTGCAAGATAAGTCCATCACCAAAATTTAGAGTATTTATTAGGGTTTTCTATCTTTGTTAAACCTTAAGCTATTAAGTCCTAAGCTGTGAAACCAGAAGCTGAGTAGCTGCGAGTTACACCAGAGTTATAGAGTTGGAACACATTGATACTTCTATTGGATAGAAAGATTTGATCATCATTAAAGAGAAGATCTTGGACTCCTTATCTTTTTACTCAGTTTATTTTATGCAGTTTATTCATGTTCTTTATTACTATGTCTGAGTAGTTCTCTATTAGATTTAGGGTTATTCGTTGGTAGTAATATATTGTTGATTTTATAGAAATTGTTAGGGTAATCTTCTTGGTTCTTTGTTTAAGTTGATCTTAATGCTAAGTTTAATTTGATCACCTCAATCTTAGAAATTAGGGTTCTATAGCGCAGGCGAGAGCATGGTTATAACTTCGAATCTATCTTAAACAATATAAATAACTAGTAACAAACGAGAGTTGAACTAGAAGTTTAGAGAATTAATTAAACAGCAAAACTAGTACTGTTTAGAATGAGCATCGATCGATGTCGTACTACTGGCATCGATCGATCGACGCTCAGTCGAGATGCGCGAGAGTGATCTCATAAACCCTGAGGTTTCAATTTAGAACGATGCTTAATAAAACCCTAGCAATATGATAGAGCCTATTTATTACCAATTTTAGACCATGTATATGCTCTATTTAGAATTTGTTATGTATGTCTAGGCTATGTTTTGAGGTCATTGCAGGTCCATGTACGTTTTGGAGATATTTGGAGATACTTGGAGCATTTAAAGGAGAATAATCCGTAGCTGATCATTGTGAGAGTCGAAGTACAAGACTACCATCGATCGACGACACAACGTTGGCGTCGACCGATGTTACATGACCAAGATCAATCGATGTTGCACATCTGCCATTGATCAATGTCCAATTCGCAGACAGTCGACTTCCAAGCCCAAGTTAGAGACATGACACAAGATTACAAGATTACCTTTGGACAAGTTTTGACCTAGACTTTAGGGTTTTATATTTATACTTTATGTATTGCACCAGAAAGAAGTGTGCTAAAAGGGGGCTTGAGTGCTTAGTGCTGAGTGTGCACCACTTCACCATAGTTTTAGGGTGTTTAGGGAGAAGATTAATAACTCCTTAGGGAGATTTGTATTGAAACTCCAGTATTTTATCTATGCATTATATTCAGATTATTATTCTTACTTTAATTATGTCTGAGTAGTTATCAATTAGATTTAGGATTTTTTACTGATGGATTAGCCAAAAAATAGAATTGTTAGGGTCATTATTAGATCTATTAATAGAATTGTGTTTATTGCTTGTGTTCTAGAGTAGCTAACTAGAACCCTGATAATAGGATAGTTAGGCGCAAGCGAGAGCATGGTCTACTACCGGAATTTATTCTGTTGAGCTAGGTTGCTATAAACAAACGAGAGTTGATTTAGTTAATCTAGTGAACTAATCGAATTAGGTCATAAAGCTTGACTCAAGAAACCATTGATCGACGCAGGATCATTGCCATGGATCGATGGTCATTCCGTGTCAATAAGCGAGAGCTGAGACATTGGACTTAGTCAATAGATTAGACGCGCATACGAGAGTTGGTGTCTTTTATATTAGATATCGAGTTCCATTATTAAATACCCTTAACTTCTATCCACTATAATCCACTTGCCTGAAACCCTAGATCTAGCATATTTACATCTCCATCTACTTAATTTATTAGCATATTTCCATATTTACATTATTAGCATATTTCCATAATTACATTATTAGCATATTTCCATATTGCATCATTAACATATTTCAATATTGCATCTATACCTTCTAAAAAAGAATATTTCCTTGACCTGATTACTTGTTACCAATATATATAGTTACCTAGCTTAGTCTTTAGAAATAAGAAATCTATTGTGTGTCATTGTTCTTTGTGAATTTGATCCCTAAGTACTACACATGATCTCTCTTGGCAAGAGTATTATTTTGTGTGTTAGGATTAAGTGTTAATTTGACAGTTATTTGTTTAGGATATTTATACCCTGTTAGAACATAAAAACACCACGCATGTCACAATCTATTAGTTTGCATTATCTAAATCTACCTGGAGTTTCTCCTAAGTCTAATCTTTAAATTTAAATCCTTATAAACCAAATCAATCTTAAAATCGCTTTTATTATTATTGTCATAATTCATCTAGCTTTAATTCAAAAACAATAAGTCTATTGTCCAATCTTAGAGTCTCTGTGGATTTGATCCCTAAGTACTACACTGAACCTCTTAATTGAAAGAGTAAAGTGGGAATATAAGATTAATTTGAAAGTGAAAATAAACCCCACATCAAATTTGGCGCCGTTGCCGAGGACTCTTTCATATTCCATTAGATTTCGTTTAGAATATTGTCTAGATTTTTACTTTACTGTTTGCTAAATTATTCTTTCCCTAAACCTTATGACACATGTACTTAAAGGAGAGAATATGGATTCTGGACAACAACCATCGATCGATGGAGCTCATCTGGAATCGATCGATATTAGTCCACTGCTTTCAGGTGACACCCTTCCATTCCCATCGATTGATACCGATCATCCGAAACAGGTAAGTACGCCGTTACTGATTCCGATAATATGAAAGTAGCCTTGATAGAACCAATGAACAATAAAAGCAATGAAGCAAGCCAACTAATTAATTATCAGGGAGCTGCAATATCCAATCAAATCACTAAATCTCCAAAGAATGAGGTAAAGAATGAATTGCCAATGCTCGAATACCTAAATCCCAGAAGAACATATTCCAACATGTCTGCGATTCGATTATCCGATAACCATGCTGGAAGCTCTGAACTTGATATCAATTTCCTAATTATGGCGCGAAAAAATCAGTTCAATGGTTTTCCCATTGAACACCCGAACGATCAAATCGAGATGCTAGAAGGTGACACCAGGAGGTGGCTGAACCAGCTACCACCAGGATGTCTGACTTGTTGGGCAGATAGTAGAAGCGCCTTCATCAACCACTTCTTTGACGAGGAGAGATATTGGGAAGCAAGAAGGGAAATATCCACTTTCGTTCAAGGTAGCCGCAAATCTTTTAAAATTCCTGGACAAGGTTCAAAAGCTACCAACTTTCGTGTCCACACCATGGAATCTTAGAACCCCAACTCATCAACACTTTTTATAGAGGACTAAACCTAGACTATCAAACAATCCTTGATACAGCCAGCAAGGGGGACTTCAGCACCCGACGCCCTGCAAGCGCTAAAAGACTGATAAAAACATAGCTTTAGGTAGAAATTTCGAAAAAAAAAAGACATTGAAAGGGAGGAACCACCATTGTTCGCAGAGGAGAAACACTCGATCTGAGTTAGAAAAACTCTGGCATCAGTTGCAACCCTTCTGCACGAGATACCTTATCTCAACACTACGGTGAGGACAATTCTGCCCCTTCCAACTTCGAAAAACAAGTTGACTTCTATGATGTGATGAACCTGAACGATCAACGATTTAGAAAAAGCGCTAGCAATTTCACGAGAAACTACGACACCACTGTGAAAAGAGACGAAAGAAGTTCAAAGTCAAAAATGAACCAAGTCTTCACTGGAAACCGTAGAATAGCTGCCCACCTCAATGAAAAATTAGACCTGATATACTCAGAGATGACAGAAAAAATTGACACTTTGAGCGAACACATTAAGAGAATCGACAACCAAGTAGCAAGCAACGCTATGTCCATCAGGAGAGAGGACGGATTCTTACCTGGTAAAATTGATGCTAACCCTAGGAGCCATTGCAGTATCGTAGCTTTGCGAAACGGTCGACCACTTACCCCTGGCGTTAAAGAGAGCATCACCATCAATCAATTCGAGAAAATCTCGATAGATGAAAAATAAAAATCGCATCTCATCCCGCTTAAAATTTACGAAAAAGATCCTGAAATCCTTCCTGAAATTAAAGCATTGGACCAAAATGAAAACCTTGAAGAATCGATTATCGAACCACAGGGGAAATAACATAGACTAGGGAGAAATCAATTGACACCCCATATTGGACATCGATCGACATCCCTTACCGAAAATCGATCGGCGCCCTGAAGAAAGAATCGATCGACACTCTGATCTAGAATTAACCGAAACGGTTAAGACAAGGATCTACCAAGCGAAAGCCCCTTTTCCATCAAAGAACGCTAAGCAGAAGAATAAGCAGCTAGAAAAAGCAATATGCAATAAAGCGTTTGACAAAGTAAACATTGAGATGCCACTAAGCGATGCTATTCACATCTCGCTTGCTATTAAGCAGTACGTGAAAGATGCAGCATCACGAAAATTCCATGAATCGGAACACTGCATGATGATGGTGTCTGAAGAGATGAGCGAAATTATTCAAGGAAAAACTCCAGTTAAACTCCTTGATCCCGATAGTTTTTTTTTTTGGACTGCACTATTAGCGATGATAGATTTCAAAGATCCCTCTGCGATTTAGGCTCTAGTGTCAACCTGATGCCTTATTTCGTCGCATTCACTCTTGGGATAACACAATTTCAATCTACCAGGGTCACACTCGTTTCAGCTGATATATCCACTAGAATTCCAGAAGGTGTACTTGAGGACGTACCCATACGAATTCATAACTGCGATATACCTGCAGATTTCATAGTACTTAAATACGAGCGAGAACCTCGAAATCCCATTATCTTAGGAAGACCCTTCCTGGCCATTTCCGGGGCGATCATTGATGTCAGAGAAGGACATTATGCCTCAACATAGGGAAGATACTGATGGTCTTTGACATGTAAAAGATTGTAAAACAAACTTTGATCGACGGTCAAACCTATCATATCGATTACCTCTCCGATTTAGCAGAAAACTCATTCACAGACATATGTTCAAACGAACCTCTAGAGAAAGCAAGCACATCTCCTTACGGCGATATTTCTGCGTTAGAAGATTGCACTGAAGAGTATGCAAGGTTAATGTAAGCCACAGAAGAAATATTCAATGTCGATCTTGACAAACTCGATCCATCAATCCCCATCGATCGACACCCCAATTTCGCCAGCGATCGACAGCGTACTGCGACCGACGACTGGAGCAAAGAAAAAGCACCAAAAATCAAGCTCAAACCACTTCCAGCTGGTCTTAAATATGTTTTCCTTTACAAAAATTCATATCTCGTCATCATAAATGCAAACTTGAGTAGCAGAGCACAAGCACTGTTGTTGAATAAACTTCGGAAGCATCGCAAGGCTCTCGGTTTTTCGTTAAATGACATCTCAGGAATTTCCCCCGCTTTATGCATGCATAGGATACACCTTGATGATGAATCAAAATCTTCCATCGAGCATCAGAGAAGATTGAATCATAATCTGAAGGAAGTAGTTAAGAAGGAAATCATGAAATTTCTAGAAGCTGGGTCAGCCCGGTTCATGTTGTCCCAAATAAAGGAGGAATTACCGTGGTAAAGAATGAAAAGATGAATTGATCCCTACTTGAACTGTCACTAGACAAAGGATGTGTATCGATTACAGAAAACTAAATGCTGCCACACGAAAGGATCATTTCCCTTTACCCTTTATCAATAGATGTTAGAAAGGCTCGCAATCCACGAATACTATTGTTTTCTCGATGGGTACTCCAGATTCTTCCAAATCCCCATACATCTGGATGACCAAGACAAGACCACATTCATGTGTCCCTATGGAACATTCGCATATCGCAAGATGCCATTCGGACTCTGTAACGCCCCTGCGACTTTTCAAAGATGCATGATGTCAATATTCACCGATATGATCGAGGACTTCATGGATGACTTCTCAGTCTATGGTCCGAATTACAAACCGTGTCTCGATAAAATATGTAAGGTATTAGCTAGATATGAAGAGAAAAATCTAGTTTTGAACTGGGAAAAATGCCATTTCATGGTTAACAGCAGAATTGTCTTGGGAAACAAAGTCTTAGTAGCCGGAATTGAGGTGAACAAAGCAAATATTGACGTAATGAAAAAACTGCCGCCACCAACTAATGACAAAGACGTTAGAAGCTTCCTAGGACATGCTGGATTCTACAGGCGATTCATAAAAGATTTTGGCAAGATCGCTAGACCCCTTACTGCACTTCTGTGTAAAGAGGTGAAATTCGATTTTACGCCCGAATGTCTCGAGGCCTTTGAAAAAATCAAATCAGCGCTCGTATCCGCCCCTATCGTCCAAGCACCAGATTGAGATCTGCCATTCGAAATTATGTGCGATGCCAGCGATTTTGCTGTAGGTGCGGTACTTGGACAAAATAAAGATAAAAAGTTGCACGCTATATACTATGCTAGCAGAACTCTAGACGATGTGCAACGTAATGATGCGACAACGGAAAAAGAATTATTGGCTGTAGTAGTAGCCTTCGAAAAATTATGATCCTATCTAGTCGGTTCAAAAGTAGTAGTTCACACCGACCATGCAGCATTGAAACACTTAATGAACAAAAAGGACGCTAAACCGAGAATTTTACGATGGATTCTCCTTCTCCAAGAATTCGACATAGAAGTCAAAGATAAGAAAGGAGTAGAAAATGGAGTCGCAGATCACTTATCACAAATTAGAGTAAACGATGACATTCCTATAGATGATTTCTTACCCACATAAAATGTCTACTTAGCTGAATCAACTTTCGTCGGTAGTGTTAGTTCGGCGCATGAAGCGGAATCGATCGACAAGACACTAATACCATCGAACGATTGTAGCCATAAAGCATCGATCGATTTTTTCCATCCCCCATCGATCGACGATGCATTTGAAAAGGACGATGAAGTAATTATTCCAATGGATATCAACGTCAGTTGCAATCCTTTTCGACCCCAAATGATGATTCTCCCGGAAACGGAAGTTTGAGTCGGGAGGTATGTGCACTAAACACCACCGATAGACCTTGGTATACAGATATAGTAAACTGTCTTGCGGCCGAAGTAGAACCCGAACTTTTCACAAGATATCATAAAAAGAAATTCTTGAGAGAAATCCGGAGATATCACTGGGATGAACCTTATCTTCACAAACATTGTTCTGACGACATATATAGACGATGTGTTGCCGAAAGCGAAACTCCGTAAATTTTATATCATTGTCACGGATCCGATTACACCGGACATTTCGCTAGTTTTAAGACAGTGTCAAAAATCCTACAAGCAGGGTTTTGGTGGCCGACTATGTTTCGAGATGCTCAAGCCTATGTAGCAAAATGTGATCCCTGCCAAAGAAGAGGAAAAATTAGCAAGAGAAATGCGATGGAACAAAATTTCATACTTGAAGTTGAAGTATTTGATTGCTGGGGCATCGATTTCATGGGCCCTTTCCCTTTTTTGCACGGAAATAAATACATACTTGTCGTGTAGACTATGTCTCTAAATTGGTAGAAGCAATAGCAACTTCGAAAAATGACGCTGCCGTAGTCATTAAACTCTTCAAGAGTATTATTTTTCCTAGATTTGGAGTTCCGCGAATCGTAATAAGCGATGGAGGCACCCACTTCATTAACAAAGTGTTCGAAAAACTGCTCAAAAAACATGGAGTCCACCATCGAGTAGCTACACCTTATCATCCTCAGACCAGCGCACAAGTAGAAGTGTCCAACCGTCAGATCAAATAAATCCTGGAAAAGACGGTAGGATCGACCCGTAAAGATCGGTCTTTGAAATTAGATGATGCGCTTTGGGCATACCGAACAGCATTTAAAACACCATTATGAACTACCCCATTCCACTTAATCTATGGAAAATCCTACCATCTCCCTGTGGAATTAGCGCATAAAGCCGAATGGGCTATAAAAAAGATAAACTTTGATGCTAAATCTGCAGCAAAAAAAAGAGAGATTAATTCAGCTAAATGAGCTCGATGAAATCAGATATCACGCTTACGAGAGTGGGTTATTCAATGGTAGTAATATATTGTTGATTTTATAGAAATTGTTAGGGTAATCCTCTTGGTTCTTTGTTTAAGTTGCTCTTAATGCTAAGTTGAATTTGATCACCTCAATATTAGAAATTAGGGTTCTATAGCGCAAGCGAGAGCCTGGTTATAACATGTAATCTATCTTAAACAATCTAAATAACTAGTAACAAACGAGAGTGGAACTAGAAGTTTAGAGAATTAATTAAACCGCGAAACCAGTATTGTTTAGAATGAGCATCGATCGATGCCGTACTATTGCCGTCGATCGACGCTCAGTCGAGATGCGCGAGAGTGATCTCATAGACCCTGAGCTTTGAATTCAGAATGATGCTTAATAAAACCCTAGCAATCTATTAGTTTGCATTATCTAAATCTACCTGAGAATTTCCCTAAGTCGAATCTCTAAATTTAAATCTTATAAACCCAATCAATCTTAAAATCGCTTTTATTGTTATTGTCATAATTCATCTAGCTTTAATTCGAAAACAATAAGTCTATTGTGCAATCTTAGTCTCTGTGGATTCGATCCCTAAGTACTACACTGAACCTCTTAATTGAAAGAGTAAAGTGGGAATATAAGGTTAATTTGGAAGTGAAAATAAACCCCACATCAAGTGTACATGTATCCACCACCTGGTTTGGAGAACTTGGTCAAGATGGGAAAAGCGTTGAGGCTAAAGAAGGTTATCTATGGTCTTAAACAGTCTCCAAGAGCTTGGTATAATAAGTTAAGCACAACCTTGAATGGTAAAGGATTTAGGAAGTCTGAACTTGATCACACCCTCTTCACCCTCACAACTCCCTCAAGTAATGTTATCCTCCTTGTGTATGTTGATGATATCATTATCACTGGAAGTGATCAAAATGGTATCAAATCAACCAAAGATTTCTTCAAGTCAGTATTTGAAATTAAAGACTTGGGAGAGATGAAATACTTCCTTGGAATTGAGATATGTAGATCCAAGGAAGGGTTGTTTATGTCCCAACGAAAGTATACACTTGATCTTTTGAAAGATGCAGGGAAATGGAGGAAAAACAGCTAAGAAACCTTTGGAAGATGGATACAAGGTCCCATTCCATGATCATAAGCTTTATAGAAATCTTGTTGGTAAGTTGATATACTTAACTATTACACGACCTGATATATGTTTTGTTGTGAATCAAGTGAGCCAACACATGCAACTCCCAAAGGAGCATCATTGGCGTATGTTGGAAAGAATTTTGATGTACCTGAATGGATCACCGGATCAAGGGGTCTGGATGGGGTGCAATGGGAGCACTGAATTTGTTGGTTACTGTGATGCGGATTGGGCTGGTGATAGAGCTGATAGGAAGTCTACTACTGGTTATTGTACCTTCATTGGTGGAAAGCTGGTTACATGGAAGAGCAAAACACAGGAAGGTGGTCTCATGTTCCAGTGCAGAAGCCGAGTATAGCGCAATGTTGAAGTTGACAAACGAGTTAGTTTGGATCAAGGGAATATTACCCTTGGAGATTGATCAAGCTACACCTATAATCATGCATTGTTACAACCAAGCTACCATACACATTGCCTCTAGCTCGGTGTTTCATGAGAGGACTAAATATATTTAGGTGGATTGCCATAAGGTGAGAGAGATGATTGTTCAAGGAGTCATACTGCCATGCTACACTAGAACTGAAGATCAGCTGGCTGATGTGTTTACCAAGGCTGCAAGACAAAAGGAAAAGGAGTCCATTCACATCTGGTTGGGACTCATTGATCTTACCAAACTCCGCTAATCATCTCGCTATGGGGTCTTTACTCTTTTTCCCTCATCAAGATTTTATCCCAATTGGTTTTCTTTGATGAGTTTTTTAATGAGACGACCTCATAGCATTCCAAGCTCGACTTGTTCTACATGGTCAAGCTTGAGGGGAGTGTTGTGTTGAGGTTCATATTTGAGATGAGAGGTTGAAGAATGGGAGAATAATGGTTTTGGGTCGACCATGACCGTACAGTCCGTACAAGTTAGGGTCGACCAAAACATCGACCACCATAGAAGCAGGATGATTTGGGTCGACCATGACCGTACAGGCCGTACCGGCCGTACAGGTCTAGGTCGACCAAATGGTAAAATACCATCCAGGAAAAGCAAGAAGTTAACCATCTGCTTACCATTAGGCATTTACCCTTGATCCATCTGTTGGAAAGGAAGAGAGGAGAGGCTTCGACAGGCTGGAACAGATGGAAAGTAGCCAGCATCTTGTCAAAGATGCTAGATGCCCACTTGAGTGGCTCTCCTTACCCGCGGTTAGAATTAGGCGCTCCTCCCCTCGACAAGGACAACATGTTTCTCTTCTTTGGTTCTGAAAAACCTTGTAACCTCTACTCTATATATTTGTAATCTCAACTTAATGAAAACATCAGACAGTTCATAAGCATTCTCTTAGTCTCTTAATCATGATTACTCATTATTCTCGGTTTTGCTTATGTCTTCTCCCTAGTCTTTCTAAACTCTCTCTAAAAAATCATTCAATCTCAGATTATCTAAAACATTTTAGTCGCCCACTGGCGACGAGACCAGCCACAAGTCTCGATTCCCCTCGACCGGAGTTTCCGTTGAAGTTTTGTGGTAAAAGCAGCATAGATTTGTCTTCTCGTAAAAACTTCAAATCAATCGTATAATACGTAAAGATTATCTTAACACCATTGCTATCTAAACTATACAATCGGTTTTAATATTTCACATAATCAACGGTATATAAAACGACATCGTATGAAACGTGATTCCTGCAAAAGAAATTGTAAAAACGTTTAAGTCACAAAACGGCCCAAAACGGTCTAACATGCGACAAAATCCCGGTTACAATTTTAGACGAGAATGGGCCCAACTACAATGACGGTCTACCTGATTTCCGCAAAGAGATATACATGAATCAGGAACAAAAACGAAAAAGCGACCGACCTAGAAGGATATATATAAGGAAGGCTAAATCAAAGAGCAGAGGGATCCGAAAATTTAGACCTTAGGGAGTTATTGTTAGTTTTTGGAGAACTTAGGAGCTAGGCGGCAAGACTAGAAAGTTCAACACTTAAAACGATTTACTGCTTTGTTCTTTGGTTCTCCACTGTTGACGAATTCCCGTCCACACTATTTTGATGAATCTTTGTAACTTTACCCCGTCTAAATCAATAAAATGCTTTTGTGCAATTTCTTTTGATATTTTTTTATTGCTTCTTTTTCGTATTTGTGTGTTTACGCAGAGAATCCAAGACCTCAAGGAAAGTTAGGGTTTCTTCACTTCCCTCCAATTAACGAAAATCGACAGTGTGAATTTCTGTTCCCACAGAAGTCAGAGTCAAGATTTAGGAAGTATGTCGATCGACATTAACTTGTTAATATCGATCGACTGTGAAATGAGTAAATGAGCCGACTTGTTCGTAACCAACTTGAAGCCCAGAACTCCCACATAATTACAAGACTTGACGATGTAATACTTATTGTTTATGTGCTTTGACATCTCTTAGGCAGAGAAGAGAATATTTTTACAATTTTATGTTATTCTAGGGTTTTTAGTAGTTTTGGAGAGAAGATTAAGATTCCTTCAGAGATCTGTGTTGGAACTACATTGTTTCTTAACCTATTCTATTTAATCATTCTGTTTATGCATTCTATTCAGATATTTAATAAGCTTTGGTTATTTATATCTAAGTAGTTCTCCTTGTTAGATTTAGGGTTTTATTAGAGTTTAAATGTATTGCTAAACATAGAACTGGTAGGGTGAATCCATAAGGATCCTTCATCAAATTGATCTCATTGCGTGTGTTCTAGAGTAGCTAACTAGAACCCTTAACTTAGGATATAGATAAATACGACGATGGGATCTATACCTGATAATAATTAATTTGTTGAGCTAGGTTGTTAGATGCATGTGAAAATATGTCTAGATTAATTTAGTGAACATATTAATTAAGAAGATAATGGTTGTCTAAGGTAGTATCGATCGACACTCTTACCATAGTATCGATTGACACTTTTACCATAGTATCGATCAACACTCATTCTTTGCTTGAAGATTGACAGTTGGACCAAAGAATTAGTCATCTGATTAGACTCGTAGTGATAGCTGGATACCTTGCTTTAGTATTCCATTGCTAGGACGGTTTACCACACACCGTTAGCATATATATTACAATACTATTACCTGAAACCCTAGATCTACCTATTGATTCTCATAAGTTTACAAACCAATTCTCAATTAATATCTACTGTTTAGTACTTCACAATCACTTACCTAGCTTAATCTTAATATTTATAAGTTTATTATGTGCCCACGCTCCCTGTGGATTCGATCCCTAAGTGCTACAACTGATCCTTTTATTTGAAAGAATAAAGTTGCTCATATGGGTAATTTGAGTGATATCAGAATGTGTAATAGAGAATGGTTGATATGTGTGGATGTGACACCGAGAACAGGTGTGGTCAAATGGGAATATGGGAAATGCAGAAATTGGTACCGCTAGGATCGAGCCATGCTGAGTCGAGGATTTCAGGTTATAGTATTGTTATATTAATGTTAAGGGTATGTGGTAGACTGTCCTAGAACGTGAATACCAAAGCAAGATATCAAGCTATCCCTGAGAGTCTAATCAGATGACTAAGTCTTTGTTCCAGCTTTCAATGTGTGAGCAAAGAACGAGTGTCGATCGATACTATGGCAAGAGTGTCGATCGAAACTACCTTAGACAAGCATTATCGTCATAATCGACATGTTCACTAAGTTAATATAGATCAGCTTTCAACTGCGTTTAACAACCTAGATCAACAGAATTATTATCACGTATAGATCCTACCGTCTTATTTATCTATATCCTAAGTTCAGGGTTCCAGTTAGCTACTCTAGAACACAAACTTTCAGATTTATTCTGATTAAGGATCCTTTTTTATTTACTCTAGCAGTTCTATAATTAGCAATACATATAAACCCTAATAAAACCTCTGCTCTAACAAAAAAGATTACTCAGACATAGTCAAGCAAACCCTAATAGATATCTGAACAGAATGCATAAATAGAATACAGTAAGAAAAAAATGGAGTTCCAATACAAATTTCTGAAGGAGTATTGATCTTCTCTCAAAAACTACTAAAAACTTCTAAGTATGGTGGAATAGTTTGTGTATAGTAAAAAAGTTTGTCTAAAGGTTGTGTGTTGCTCAAACAATGGCAAACACACATAATACTAGGTATAAAATCAGCTAGAGATAGTCTTTAAATCCCTATATATTAATCTTGGAGCATTACAACTTTAAGTGTAGCCACCTGTCATCAATAGGATGATTCTCATAATCCTTAGGAAAAAATTGGTTCATCTAAATATATGGTATATTTTTATTAAATTAACATTCATATTGATTAGTAGTGCATAAATAATATTTTACATTATTTCCTTAAATAAAAGCTACAAAATTATCTAATATGATTAACATATATGTGACAATTAATGTTTTGAATAATAAAGATTTGATAATAATATATTTTGTATCCTTCATCATTTTTGTTATTAAAAAATTAAACAATCACATTAATCATATAATAAAAAATTTAGATTTTTTTCTTATATGTTATATTTTTTGAATTTTTCAAAACAACTATAAATTACTAAAACAGTAAAAACATTACAATGAAAATTTGTGAACAATGTTTTTATTTTCTTTGTTATAAAAATATACAAATGATCATAAAATCATATGAATATGAAGTATCATTTAATAGATATTCATATTAAATATATATACAGATATACTTTAATATTGTTTAAATTTAAATATATATCATATAAAATACATATATGTTAATTATATACTTAGATGGACCATTGCAACATATTTTGGTAGTCACGTGTCATCACTACAATAATTTTTTAAATTCTTAAAAAATATTTTATTCCATCTAAACATATATTATACTTTTTATTAAATTAATTAGTAGTGTATAAAAGAATATTTTCTATTCTTTCCTTAAAATTAACGAAATTACCTAATATAGTTAACAAATATATGAAAATTAATGATTTTGAATAATAAAGATTTGATAACAATTTATGTATCTTCCATCATTTTTTTTTAATTTTATATTCTTAAAATAAATTTAACAAGCACATAATTATATAATAAAAAGTTTTAGATTTTTTCTTATATGCTATATTTTGAATTTGTTTAATATAAATTACTAAAACTGTTAAATATCTACGTTGAAATTGTTTTGATCAATGGTTTAACTTTTTCTTATAACAAGCTACAAATGATTATAAATCATATAAATATGAAGTCTCATTTAATATATATTCAAATTATATATATATATATATCAATATTGATTAAATTAAAATATATATCATATATAAAATACATAAACATGTTAATTTCAAAATTTCCTTTGAGTTGGAAGCCTCAATTAATAAATATTCATATTAAAAAAAAAATATTTTGCTACAGAAAAAAAATGTTAATAAAATCATATGAGTATCAAGCCTCAATAAATAAATATTTATATTAAATATATTATATATGTGTCAATATCATTTAATTTTAATTATATACTATATAAAATAAATAAATAATTTATTTTTATTTTTATCAACAAAAAGTATTGTAAATAAAAAAAATGATTTTATTTATGTTCTTATTTAAATTTAATTGTATATGTAATCGTTACTCGCTCTTCATTTATTCAATATATTTCTTATTGCATAATATGTAAATTAACACAAAATAAATAATAATATCTACAAATAATTTGTATACCTAGTTAATGTTCATTCGGCGCAAGCACGGATCTCAAATGTTACTTGATCATATCATTTCAAAAATATGATTCTTCATATCGAAGTGAGATGATGAATTATAACATTCGAATGATATCATTGAAGGTCAATGTAAATTAAATGAGTTCAAAAAATATCAACAAACATCACCTTATTCATCAAACTTATATTGACGGTCCATGACTATACGTTTGGAGACTTATGACATCATAGTTGAACGATCAAGATTAATATCCAATGGTTATTAGTATATAAATTTCACCCCGCGCATGCGCGCGGGTAATCATCTAGTTATGTAGTACGTCGGGGCTTCAAGTCGGTCACGAACAAGTCGGTCTAATCCTTTGCGCTGCTGTTGATCATTACCAACAGAGTGTTGTCGATTGACAAACATCTCAAATTTCGACTCTGGCTTCTGATTCTTTAGTAGCTATGAGTTTCTTCATTATTAAGCTCCAAAATGCTCCATAATCTTCATATTGCTCCAAAACATACCTTGTTCTGAAAACACTCGAAAATAGACTCCAAACACATATTCTATGTATGCAAGTTATTCAGATATCCATACAGCTCCGGTTGACAATCTCAACGCCACGGGAACAATTGAAACAACTCCAGACCGAATGCTCTCTGATGCTCACGCCGCAGCGCTCGATTAAATCAAACGCCTGGTCACAACTCCTGTAAATAAGTTGGACGAACATGATAAGCCCACCATCTCTCCGTCTAGAATGGTTGAAACCTTAACGACGAGAACTAATTCATTATTCCCATGTGTAACTACTAGGGTCCGCAGCGGAAGAAGACTCGACTTCGCTAATCCATGAGATGAACCCCCTAACACACAAAGAAACTCGTCGGATCAAAACCTCGATGAAGTAACTCTTGGTGTAACGCAACAAAACGTGGAAAATCTTCCACCTCTCGATCCAGAAATGGAAGGAGACAAAGCTAAACGTGTTAACTTAGAAACCAGTGACTAATCAGAGCAAGAGGATCACTCGCAGCAAACGTCAAAAATCTCGGAAAATGTGCTGAAGAGCAAAAGGATCATTCACAGAAAACGTCGAAAATCTAATAAAATGCTGGTGATGACCTTGATGAGATAGGAAATCTCCGCGATTATATCACAAAAATGGCCGCACATGTAAAGGCAGTGAAATCGCAAGTTCACCACGCTACCAGCGCTGACCCTGAGATCGACAGACTTCTCGAAGAGGCCCGAAAAACACCCTTCACCTCCCGTATCACGGAAACAAAGATCTCAGATCCTGTGAAGGCTAAGAGTCCCACCTATAATGGCACCACCATTTCCAAAGCGCATATTCAATCCTTCCAGGTCGCGATGGGAAGATCCACACTCAATTAATGCAAAAGAGACACAAGTTATTCCCTCCTCTTCGTCGAAAACCTTCAAGGAGCAGCACTGGAATGGTTTTCTCGCCTGAAAAGAAATTCCTTCGGAAGCTTTCGCCAACTCTCCATGGAATTTCTCAAACAATATCCCATGTTCATGGATAGGGAAACTTCAAATATTGACCTTTGGAGCCTGGTTTAAAAAGAAGACGAATCTCTATGAAACTTCATGAACAGGTTCAAGATCGTCATGTCAAGAGTGAACGGAACCAGCGATAAAGTAGAGATAGACGCTCTAATAAAATCGATCTCATACAAGTCAAAATTTAGAAAGTGGATTTCGCTCAAGAAACCGCGCACGATCCAAGATGCTCTCCACAAAGTGTCGATCAACGCTGGCCAGCTGTCAATCGATGCTGGTCCTCAACTCATAAACCTCAGATCTTTCTTTTTCTGTTTTTTTACCTGAAATAAAACAAATCCGACAATTAGTAAAAACGAAAATTAAAACTAATTAAAAAGTTACCTAACAGTGGGTTGCCTCCCACTCATTGCTTATTTTTAGTCATTAGCTTGAATTCTTTCTCTTATATGTGACAGGTGTCGATAGATAATGAAGTGGTAGTGTCGATCGATACTGCTACCGATGTACCTCGGTTGATGTCGCTTTCATATTTCAACCCTCTCTAGAAGGTACGGCGTTGCGTGCAGAGGATCATCAAATACCCCAATGTAAGAACCAAAATACACACTTATGTTAGGTGGAATAGGAAATTCAATTTCAGATACAGCGTAGGGAACAATAAGTTCCACATGGTCATGCATCCTCTTCGCTCTTTTGTGAAACCCATAAGCTCCTCATGCGCAGATAGGTGATTGCAGATGTTTTGGGACAGCAAGGTGTGAGGTCTCATACTTGTATTTCTCTCCTCAACTGGTTCAAGATCAATCATGCGACCTTGCTTTTTTTCCAACCATGGGCGTCGATCGATATCAGGCGAGTGGTGTCGATCAATGCTAGCCTTTGGTGAAGTTTCCCGATCTTTTTCCTAAGTGTACTGATCGTCGTCAAGCTTCATCTCTGAGTTCTGATCCAAATTTTGAGGATGTTCTTCATCCTTTAGCTCCAGGAAATCCTCTATAGTTGATTGATCAAACTTCAGGGTCGAGTCTGCAATGTCGTGAGGACAACTCAATCCTTTAGAGATTTCAAGAGGTGTTGATCAACAACAGGGTATGGTGTCAATCGATACTGGGGTCGGGTCACCAGTTCCAGATTTGTTTGCTCCGCTCAGCTCTCCAGATCCATGTTGTTCATAACTCTTTGCCATAATGTAGTCAACAAGCTGTCTTGGAAGCAGTTCCTCACTCTTTATCTGCCAATGTTCAAGGGTCCTGTCCCACTTATCATTAATCTCCCTTTCTCAAGTTGCTGCAGCCTCATCAGGAAATTTGTAGAGGAAGGCTCTTTGAACGTCCTCCCAACATGTTAGAGATCGTGGCTGCAGTTGACTGAACCAATTTCCCGGCACTGTTGCGAGTGCGACCTTCTTCGTCTCATAAGAACCCATTCTCATCAAAACTTATGAGTACTTCCACCTTTTATGTCTTCTAGCAAGTAGTGTACATCGACAACGAGGTGTTGGTGTTGATCGATACTTTTTTTTTCTATGTTGTCGATCGCTGCTGCATGGAGAGTGTTGATCGATACTTCCTTCATAGACTTACGTGAATCAGTAGGCTCCTTCTTTGAAAAACTCAAAAATCCTCTTCTCATAGTTCCTAGTATCGAGATGTATGTACCTGAAACGTAAGAAAAAAAATTATGTAAGTAAACTAAAGTTTAGAATCCATAGCATGGCAGTGTTGGTGATGCTCCTCATACTGTCTCGCATCAGACTGTGAAGATGGTTGAGACCAAAATCTGGTTGGGTTCTGGGTTCGAGGAGCTCTCGAAGTAGTATAAGGAGGAGATATAGCACGATAGTTCGAGTTGTTTCTTCCATGCGCATCCTGTCTTGGTGCTGGAGCATTTGAAACTAGAGTGATCTTGTTCGTCAGAGGTTTAACTGCAGAAACCTTATTGGTAACCCAATCCCCGAAAGGTCTTCCATGCCTATCAAGGCGTTTAAAGAAGGGTTGAGAAACCCCTTTTGCCGAGGGATCATGATCAGGAGCTGCTCTCTTATGATCTGACGAATGACGTACAAGATGAGGAGGTTGAAGGATACTTGTTTGATTGGAGCTTGGAGTAGAGCCATGTAGATCCACTGTGGGCCGCTGAGGATGGAGAGGAGAGTCCTCTCAGAGATGTGTTAATCTCAAGCAGAGCGAGCAATTTTTTTCTAGATCTTCATAACTCAATGAGATAAAGCTCTCCTCTCCTGAATCAAATTTGATGATAGCTTCTTTCGTAATCAGTTTGAGTCCATACACTAGCACACAGATCCGAGCTGCCGACACAGAGATGTCATAGTCCTCTATCACCCCAAAGTCATGTCCGATATTGTAGGTCATCTTTTCATGCCAATAGTCGAGCAGTAGACCCTTAAGTCGGATCCAGAAAGGAATTTGAGAAGGAAAGGAGCTCGATATAATAGGTTCCCACCTTTGGAGAATGACCATCAAGTGACAGAAATGATATGGATGGTTATCTAAAACCTTGAGCAAATCCTTCTCGCACTCAAATCTAAACTGGAACATAGACTGTCCCAAGTTAGAGCCAACCACATTCTTCTCCAGAGACCACTTCTTCGATAAGGATGAGATAAGAGACCAGATTTTTTGTTCTTGTGGGTTGGTAACCTGACCAATAAGAGTGAGAGGGTTAGCTGAGATGAGTTTTGATATATCGAGGTCTTGGGCTCAAATGCGTTCGCAGCCCCCTAATGGAGGACCATAGAGAGTACAATTGCCATTTTCTTCAGTCGGGAAATGTGGTGTCATATCTAGTTAAGAGTTTTTTGCTAACTAAGCAACAAGGGACACGAGTACAAAGTAATAGTCGACGTTTTTCAGGCCGCGATAAAACAGAGTTGAGGCTAGAGTGACCAGACATGGGAGAAACAGAGTTAGAGCTAGCTAGAACAGAGAGAAGCTGAGGGACTATTGAAACCGTTTTAGATCTAAAACATGTAGAGCTAATGGCAAGAGTGAGACAAACAAGATGGGTGGCCGGCGGTAAAGCAGTTATGGAATCAAAGGAGACACTGGACCAAACGTAGACTCCGAAGAACTCAAGCTAGAGGAGTTCTGTCGACTCTAGCGGAGAGTTAACACCCGAGAGATAAGCACCTCCAAAACACCATGAAGTTCGGAGGGGAGGTGAAGACCCCATGTAAACTTTCTAAAAAGGTGAAAAGTTGTCTGGGATTAACGAAATCGTGTGCTACAAACCAATGGAAAACAAAGCTCTCTCGATTAACTTGTCTAAGAGCGTTTTGTTATGAGGATGCGTCTTTTCTGTATGGCTCTTTTTTCCTTTTTTAAAGAAGCATGTGATTGTTTTGGTTGGGTTCATTTTCGTTTTTTTTTCAAAAAGAAGAAGGCTGGGTTCAATTTTTTTTAATGTGATTGTGATTGTGATTGTGATTGATCCGTGTTTATTAGTTGTAAGGAGTTTAAAGTTATTTTCCTTGAAAATATTATACTATGAGGTAGTTTTCTAGTTTAATATTACATTATAAGACAGTTTGTGTTATTAGGGTAGTTTTTTTGTACCTGAACTCATTTTCTAGTTATAAACTAACTCAGTAAGCTTGAAACTAAGTGATACCTACCCTAACTAAATTAATATCTGATTTCTACTGGATTTAATCACAATTCTTTCTAGCAAACAAAATAAAGTGGGTCCCATATTTTTTCTTCTTCGTTAACTTTTTAAAGAATTTTTATGAAACCATGTATTTAATCAATATCTTTATTATTTAATCTATTTTTTAGATATGTGAATATATATCTTTGATGGTGGTATATGACAACGTCAACAATTTCGAATCAAGCTTCAACATTGGAATTTGTGTCTTCTCGCATCGCCGTACTAGGTTCTTGCTTCAAAACTGCATGCGATCCTCAACCAAGCTCAATTTCTAGGCTGCCGAGTTCATCTTCCTCGTGGTGTCACACGACGATTGAGTTCAGTGCATCACATTCTCACTGTGGCTCAGTTGTCTATGTTGTGTCTCCGCTCCTTTTTTTCTCGTCATTTCATCATCTCCGTGACCTTCTTCCTGTTTAGTGCGCCCTTCAACTGGCACAAGAAGTAGTTTTTTTTTATTTCTAGCAATCTCAAACTTTTATTTTGAACTATTAAACTCTAGAGAGATAATATACATATATTTTCTATTTCTCATGATCTCTATCTTTTTGTTGTTTGTGACATCAGTTATGTGTTTTATGCTCTATTTCGTTGGTTCTATCGAAGTTTGGATAATCGTTTTTGGTTCAGTTTTATGGTTTTAGAAATTTAGGAACAGTCTGGTTCATTTATGAAATTTGACTCGGTTTTAAATCAATTATTTTTAGTTTTTGGTTAGGGTAATAATGTTAGAAACCGACTAATAGCAGAGAATGATCTCATATGCTCTTAATAAGCCAAAAATATTTTTTCATACTCTTACTCATTCTCATATACTCCTCTCTATTTTGATACTCTCCATAAGTATGATGAATGTCCAAAGTACCCTTCTCTAAATGACCAATTTCTCTCTATATTCCCAACTCTTCTTCTTCTTCTTCTTCTTCTTCTTCTTCTTCTTCTTCTCACTCTACTCGGGAAGTCGTCGTCAATAGAGTGCATTGACCAATTTAAGCTTAACCCAGCTCTAATCAACTTCAGGTAAGATATTCTCTTTGTATGTATCTTAAATCGCCAAAAATCCCATGTTTTGAATCCACCATACACGATTTACATGATTTAGATGTGATATATAATATAATATTTCATATTTGAGCTTAGAATGACGTAATTGAGGATTGGAAAGAATGGCTAATCTGTCTATTGGGAAATAGGATAATCAACAACTGGTGTAAATCATTAGGATTGATAGAATGTTTGGAATTGAAGCTGGTTATTTTGAATTGAAGAGGAGAAATAGGTAGAAACCTAGTATAACTATGGTTTAAATTAAATGGTACAACTGTATAACTTGGTTAAATTAGACTGTTATAACTTTGTATAACTACGTATTAGTTGAACCGTAAATATGTGAAACTAGATACAATTTTAGTGACAAAAATGTGTGACTAGGTGAAACTTAGTATATCTTTAAGAACATAACAATAAAAGTAGATATAACTTAGTATAACTTTAATGGTATAACTGTATAACTACGTTTACTTTAATGGTTTTATATTTTTTTGTACAGCAGACAATGATTTCTTCTTATACAAACATACACTTTGATTATGAAAGACATTATTCGAAGACTAGAGATGATTATGAAGGGATTCGAAGCGATGGTCATTTGTATGCTATATCCTTTAAGACATCATCATTTGAGGAGATCACTTATTCGTTCTTGAAGAGATGATATGAAGGAAGATGGTGATATATCTGTTTGCTAAGAGGCTGAATATGAGTCACATTCCATTGGTAGTGGAATCTAGGAGAAAATCATATATTTTGGATGATGAAGATGTGTTTTTTTATCTAACATCAGTGGATAAAGATCAAAGAAGAAGTATTTTGCATGTAGAGGAGATCAAATAATTGGAAGTAGTTCCAATAACTGGGCAACTATCAAGAGCTGGGAAAGAAAGCTCATTTTGTGGGAATAATAGTGAGCATGGGAGTGAAGTAGAAGGTAATCCGGGTGCCTTCACTCTCTTTACTCCCATAGAAGAAGCCGAACGATATGCAGAGGGTTTAGAGGGGGTGGCAAAGGTTATCAATGTAGAAGCAGACGATGTGGGAACTGGTTTGGATAACACATACATAGTGGAGAATAAGGAAAACGCGGATCACCATGTGGCTAGTGGTGCTAGTTTTGAGTATGTTGAACTTCTACGTGCTGCAGAGGAAATTCGAGTGGTTATTAAGTGGGACGATGGAATGGGAATTGAGATGTTTCTAGAATTTTTGAATAAATATGATGTGCAAGATTTAATTGACATAACATCACAGCATACCACTTTTGGAATCATTATAATGAACTTGAATTAGATTCGATACATCGTGAATATAGGGGAGAAGATGAAGGTTGTAAATAGTTTGTAAGACCTTCAAAAATAAAGAATTCTGAAGTGTTCTCAATTAGAACATACATAAAGATGCATTCATGCTGGCCGTTGTGCTTGGCTTGACTCGTCATATCAATTTGTTATACGAACTTGATTTCGTTCTTTCCCGCCCTTCTTTCCTTCGAAATATTGTCTCAATTTTTCTAAAGAAAACTTTTTCCTGGAAGTTTCAGGCTTTGATTATGTCATTACTGATTTTGATCCCAACAGTAGAAATTACTTTAGTTTCACCAAGATTTACGTTAATTCGAATACACATATAACATTTATTACCTTAGTTTCACCAAGTTTCCCATTCATTTCTTTCAGATTGTATGACTCGGTTCTACCTTTCTGTTTGAACTGCATCTTGCACATCCGCGGGCAATCAATGTGTGCACCAATCAACGTTTCTCAGAAATTGTTCCTCAACCTTGGAATTGCCTCAAAGGGCAACAACTACAAAAGCAAAAACAAAAAAAGAGTAACATCAAATTAACATATATACTATCCTAAATACAAGAAGAGCTTGAAAATACCTCCAAAGAATAGGAAAGCTTGTAAAAACCCAACTCGTCGGCACAACCCCGTTGTACTTCTCCAAGAAGCTAGATACATCCTTCAAGTCTTGCTCAAATGCATATAGTCCCCAAGGGAACGTTTGGCACACATCTAGGTCATCAAAAACTCTCAGGAATAATTGTACACAGGTGATGCTCCCTCTCCACTCTTTCGTCCTCCCACGATGATGTTGGCTAAGAAGTACAGAACAACCATCTTCTGACTATCCTGAAATGGTTTTCCTTTCATTACCAACACCTGCTCCTCCGCGTCAGCGTATGTAACCCTTTTCCCTTCAAAATACTTTTTCTTGAAGGATGTATCAGCCAACATCTCATGGTTCAGAGGATAATCATGGCAGTTTAGTCCAGAGATGAGTCAGAGTTATCTGAGAGTATCATATTGGGACGCCATTAACAATAAACTATAAATCATACTTCTTCGCTATACAAATTGATCGCAAAATGACAATCCACATTGCCATCCACTTTTACTTTCGCTTTTTCAAATGGAAGAAATATTGGAACTGTGGGTGCTCTATGAACCATTCCACCTCCTTTGATCTCATGATCGTTTGTATATTACTTAGCGCCGCCTCAATGTAACATTTTCTGGAAAGCTTTAAACCTTTTTGATATTGGTTTGGAGGAGTGCAGCTTCAGTGTTTGCATGCCTTCTTCTTTGTCATCTAGATGCTGCACTCAAAAGAAAACCAGAACTCAAACGTCATATTAGAACCATCAGCATAAAGTTTCCTGAAGTTGGACTTAGTTATACATTCAAACATATTTAGTTTCCTTAGTTTCACAAATTTAAACAATCGATACAGTGGACATTCAACTTAATTTTACAAAGTTATACAATCTATGCCGTAGCAGTTTTACAATCTTAAACTCATACTATTCAAATCAAGTTTCACCCAATTTTCCACGTTCTATAAAATCTTTACTAGTTACTTACCTCTGCATGCAACTCATTTTCATGTTGTGGCACTGATTCGGTTTCTTTGGATTCCTTCGCCATTGTCTCTTCATCTTGTTTGTCATTTCTTCGAGATTACTTCTCTCCTTCTTCAGATTCCTCCTCTCCCTCTTTCTCACTTGAATTTTCTTCACTTTTTTCTGCATCTGGGGGAGGTTCCTCAGTTTCTGGGTTGACAGATCTGTCGGTGGTGCTTGGGTTTACGACGTCCCTTACTTCACCGGTTTTAGTTGTGACCATAGTCGTTTCTACTCCTCCACTACTCGACCCGTCTTCTTTCTACTTTGAGTCGACTTGATTCAACTTGAGTAGGGTTTTTATTCAAATATGATTTCAATTGGTGGGAAATGATCTTGAGATGAAGGTTTTGCGAAATTTCAAGAACAAAACAGCCGAAAAAGAATTAGTGAAATCTTAAGTTACTTCAACGAATTTGAGGGAATTTAAAGTATGTATCCGATTTTTATTAGATGGTGTTGGTTTCGGATATGGATAGTTCTAGATAAGGATTGTAATTATGCAAGCTTGTCTTGGCCTCATGATATTTTACAAAAAAAAAATTAATTAAATAAATATTTAATTAATTAGAAAAAAAATAGAATATACGAAATTATTCTTTTCTAGTTAAGAGCATTTGATTGATAGTAAAATTATTTTTTTCTAGTTAAGAGTGAGGTTCTTAACTTATAATTTCACTTTTTTTTTACATTTTTCCGTTAAGAGACAGTCTCTTAGGTCATCTTTAACCCGGGTCTGATGATGAAGTTCTTAACTTGATTTGACCTTTTTTTTACACTTTTCTGATAAGAGACGTCTCTTATGTCTCTTATTTAAGAGACGGTTCTTAAGTTTTCTTAGTTAAAATTAAGAAACGTCTCTTAAGAAAAATAAGAACTCTATGTTAAGAGACATGCATTAAAGATGTCCTTAGACCATGATTAATGCAGATTTATTAGGTTGAGTTTTTTAGGGAAAGTTAAGAAACTGTTTCTTAATTTTTAACTGAAAAAGTTAAGAACCGACTCTTAAACTCTTATGTAAGAAACAATTTCTTAACTTTCCTTAAGTAAACTAAGAAACAATTTTTTTAAATTTCTCTAAGAAATTTAGTCTAATAAACTTGCATTAATCATTCCCTTAGATCTCTTATTTAGGAGACGGTTTTTAAATTTTCTTAGTTAAAAGTTAGAAAACGTCTTATAGAAAAGCTAAGAACCCATTGCAATAAACATTCCCTAATAGTTCTAGTTAAGTTTCTTCAAAAATCTTTCATTAGAGAAAAAAGTGTGGTCAAGAGAAGGCCACGGCAAGTGTAGGGCCCATTATAGATCCATAAGTGGTTGCCCCTTCAATACAAAATTTTGCCTTCCTACGTTCGCCGCAACAAGAGAACATAAACAAAATGGCCAGCCGAAAAGCTCTAATTAACATCCACCGGATCATCCGCTCCACCGCGGTGGTCAACCAGAGATCCGTGAAGCCTGCCGCTGCAACTTGTGCACATCCTATTTTCCGGTATTCTAATTTTACTTTCATGTTTAACAAATGAAATGGTTTTCCGAATATTCATTTTTTTTTTATCTTTTATAGAAATGGAGTTGATTTTACGCCGAGATTCTTCTGCGGGAACACGTCGAGTGCACAGAACTTCGATATAGATCTCTCTAATGAAGAGAAGAAGAGGATAACGATCAACAGGTATCCTTAAGGTTTTTAGATTCGGAGTAAATTAATGTATAGATGATTGAGTTTTTGTTATGTTTGTGAATATAGATTGTTGTATAGGAGCAAGCAACGAGGGTTTCTGGAACTTGATCTTGTTTTGGGGAACTGGGTTGAAGAGAATGTCAATTCTATGGACGAAAACACCGTCAAATCCCTAATTCATGTCCTCGATTTGGTATTTTCATTGTCTCTCTTCTCAGGGAAATTTGAGATGAATGTTATAGTTATGTATCTTCTTGCAAGATCTTGGTGTCAGGTTGAGTAATACGGGTTATGTAGTGATGTATCTGCTCGATGATTATAATCTTTGGGTGTCGATTGTTAAATATCAGTTTATTATACATACGCAATAGTATGGGTTGACAAAAAAAACACAATGGTATGGATTTGCTAAGAGCAGATGATGAAAACACGATTGTATTTCATAGTGGCCCCAAAGGAGAATCTGGAATCTGTAAGATCAATGTTTCTTGTTAATATGATTTCTTGATAATTAGTGGTGTTGGCTCTCTGCAGGAAAACCCTGATCTCTGGAAATGGTTAACCGCTCAGGAACAAGCTCCCGAGATAGTGAGCTCAAATCCGGTAAGCTTTACCCTCATGATATATTATCATCCAAAAGCAAAAGTAGCCAATGACTTGGTTGTAATGATTGAAAGGTATTCTTGGCGTTGCACAAGAAAGTCATGACGAATCTGAACAAGCATGCAGCACCAGAGACGCGTGCAGCAGCTGGACAGCCTTGGGTCAAAGGCTGGGATGATTTCAAGAGAGGCCGTGATGCTCCCATCTCAGGGAACCAGTAAAATAAAATAAAAAACAATACTCCTTACGAGAGTGACAAATTTCCAAAAAGGAAATACGTTTACATAAAAAGTATCTGAAATAGATACCGAGTAGTAGTTACTTTTTACTATTGTATGAATAAAGAGTGAGGGGGTATAATGATTCTCTCAAGTGACGATGAGGCAGACAATTACAATGATGTGTCTTGCATGTCGAAGTTCGTGATATATAAATACAGGTATCAAGGGATTGTGTTCGTTGAAATTGTTTTGTGTTTTCTGTAATGGGCCTCTTACCTAAGCTCATGATGATGATGATGCTTTTACGAAATGTGACGAGTATTGGACAGTACAAAACTAGGGACTTTTCATGGGCTAAATCGACTCATCCGTATAGCATAGACATTCATGCTTTAGTTGGGTTTTGGATAAAAACAGACCAGTTCCGCATTTGAACCGATTGGTTACAGTGCGATTTAAGATTATTCTCTTCTTTTTTTTTGGGTTGGTTCAGTTCTGTAATTTTATGACCATTTGATCACTCGGATTATATATATTTATTAGTGGTTGGTCCGCGCTACGCGCGAATTGTAACATATTGTGCTAATAATTTTTTTTTTTTTGAATATTTAGTGATGCATGTGAAATTAATGTCGCCATATGTGTTTTGCATTTTTTTGTTGTTAATTTTGTGTTTATCCAAATTTAATTTTCTGAATTGTGGATTTGTTGTATGTACTAATGTAGACTTTAAAATATAAAATGTAATAGGAATAATAAAAAAACGTAAACATAAGATAAAGCTGATGTTAAAAAATAAATTGCTTCATCCTCTTAAAGTAGTACACAGTCCTAACAGAATTCGTCCGTGTCATAGAAATCGCAAGTTGCTGGTGGCTCCAAGACAATCATATTGGTTAAATACAACCACTTCATAGGAATATTGAAACAAATGACCGAGTTTTTTATCATTTTTCAGCTATGATCAAAGGTTTTTTATCCGACTTGTGTCTGTGGTGAAACATATAGTAGCATGAAATAATTCAGTGATGAGTACGTACAACCTTACATAGTTTCTCTTGTTCTGAAGCGTAACGTATCTGGCATTCCAACTTGTAACATGCAAAAATTTAGTCCTAAAAAAACTTGGAACATGCATGAAACAGTCGCTCACAGACCTAGAGTGGTCATTGTGTTGGGTGCAACGGTGGTCGTCTATGCTTGAATGTTGTTGGTTTTAATCTAGTTGATTGCATAACTATGTATTACTTATTCTCAGTCTATTACTTATTAGCTTGCCCTGAACAATATACAGGGACTGGCAAAGTATGTGATGCAAGCTGCGCCATAAATTATGGCTAATATAGTCTATCCTCTGCATTATAAAATGTTTTATAAGCCTTGCAAGTGCTGGTCAGTTTGAACGTGCTAATGAAGGGTGAATGACTACGGGAACTTATAAATCCAAGACATGTGGATGTTTATTCCTCAAAAGATTTGCACTAATAAAAGAAATAACAACAACCACCACATTAAGTTTTCTTTAAAAAAAAAGGAAATAGATTAAACGAAATTGAAAGATGCTAAAACATTAACTGATAAGGAGAAGATGTGGTTGTTTAGGTTATGTAGTGGACTCATTCCAACGTTCTTTCTTCCGGGCATTCTCATCAAGAGTAAATTGTTCTTTTGCTGGTTCTGAACGTTTTGGAAGTAAACCATCAGATGTAGATGCATGCTCTACAACTTTGCAAGTGTTACCAACTCTGGCATCTGATCATTGTTCCACAGCTTCAGAAGCATTGTTTCGAGGACCCGTACACCTTCTTGTAATTATCGTAACGAAAGGTAAGATTATATATTTTAATAATCAGCAAATTCACATTAAGAGAAAATACCGACACTCACAACAAAGAAAGAATGGAAACGGTGCAAGCTCTCGTGCAAGAAATATGCGGGAAATAGTAAAGTTTTGGTGGTTTGATGTATAATTGAAGTCGGTTAATTTGAGTTGAAAGGTGTAGGTATTCCCAACAATCTCAGTGAGTGATCGAGGAAGTTTAGTGTCCACCTGAGCTTTAAGACTTATCCCCTGCAAATCCCCTGTTTACTGGTTGTAAGCATTATATATGAATCATTACGCACAAGTAATAGTAGAGGCTTATAGCTTGTGTTTGAATATAGTTCATCCAAAATATGTGCAGCCTGAGAAGCTAGAACGTTCGTTAGTTTAGCCACCCCCAATATCAAAAGCAAGGAAAGATGATGTGGCAGTGTTGTCTGACACAGAAAGTATCACCCGGTACCAGTTGTACGGGAAAAATTATTCGGTATTTGCTTCCAATACGTGGAAATTACAAAGCTAAAGATTTCTTACATGAGTTCAACTATAGCATTAGTTTCATTGCAGGCAACACATATGAAGGAAGATACTTCTCGGAGGAGTTTCTTTGAACACCCGGAACAACCAATATAAAACCACCCTCATCTTTATGAATCCCAGTCACTTTAGCCGTACAGAGAAACTCAATGACCTGTCAAATTTAGGAGAGTGAAAAAAAATCTGAAGTATATTCTCAAAAGGTCTTAAACTAAAATATATCAGACTTCACCTAAGGATCAGTAGTGATAATAAATTGGTTTAGCTCAGAAATGGTAAGGGGTTCAATTTTTTGTGCGTGAACTACCTTTGATGAAGACGCTGACTTGTCTGTCCCACCGCCTGGAAATCTGCAAGGGGATGAGCATGGAGAGGCAGTCAAAGAAAGAGGAAACCTACTATCAATATATCTAATATAGACCAAGTTGGATTTTTAAAATTAGAATAAGAGGACTTGCTTGTTAACTCTTCTTTTCCTGCAACAGTCTCAGAGTCAAAGTAAATATGGGTGGCAGAAGTGCCATTCATGAATAACCTTCTTGTCAAAACAAATGGGATTTATTTAAGAGATCGTCAGTTCAAAACAAACAGTTTTTGCCATTGATCTGTCAAACCTATGTCACAATGCATAACAACTAAATTCAAATACTCTCTTACCCCCAACTATCTTAGGATTGATGCTGGTAGAAGAACAATTTTTTGCTCTCACCCGTAGCTGTCAAATTTGCTATGGAATGCAAGAGCCAAAAACTCAAAAATACTAACACAAACGTTTGCATCCCTGCACATAAATGATATTACAGAGTCAGATGGAGGATACGTTAGAGTATCTATTATAATAAATGGAGACTACACAACCCAAACTACCTTTCTAGTAGCAAAGTAAGCATAACACATTGTGCCCCCAGTATACGATCAATTATTGTACTCTTTATTGCAGTAAGCTCGCCCATTATGTCTGAGAAATTCTTTAATGGGATAAGAAAAACCAAATACAATACTCAAATCTAAATACATACCAGGGAGTTGTTTGCCGGTGTTTGCGAGTGCAAGTCACTGGTCGTGTGGTCGGAATCGGAACAATTCAGTAAGTGTGGTCCTCACAGTCTCTGTTGCCTTTTTAAAAGAAGTTCCATCATTAAACCATATGGAGAGGGGGGCATCAGATAACCTGCGCGTAACATCAAAATTGCTTAGCGTGTAGGCAGAACCTTGTATAAACGTTGACTGCTGAAAAGGAGTAAGTAAAAAGATTATACATTGGGAATGAATTTTATAGTCGACAAGGGTAATCGGAAACAAAGATGCTTACATTCTCATCAATGAGTAGCATGTCAACACTCATTAGTTCCCCGACTTTGTTGATATTTATGGCCTCCCAAAACCTCAAAACCTCCGTAGTGTTGGATCAGCACCCGACTTTCAGATCGGCAAGGAGAGTGTATGAATTCACCATCGTCGGAATCAGTTGATAGAACGAACTATTCTTCTGGATCTCGTTTGGGTGTACTGTCCATCGTTCGAAGATGAAATATTTATACTCGAATCTTTAGCCGGTTACTGTGGGATGCGAAGAGGTTAATTGAATGATTTCCAGTGGGAGGAGTGGGATAATCATGTAAAAGCTCAAAGTTAAGCACATATTCATGGCTGCTTGAGACGTTACAAGGAGGAAGAGGAAGAGGAAACCTACTAATGTCGCAACTCTACGAACGACGGAGGCGTGAAGAGGAAGAGGAAAACTTAAAATTATATGGGCTGTAATTTTTTTTAAAGCCGAGCCACTAATTACTTCACAAAAGTCAGTCCAATATATGCCAATATGGATAAAACGCAAAATCTAGTATTTTGTGCTTGGGTTGGTTATTTTAAAAAGTCCATGCACAATCATTTTCACAAAAGCCTAGTTAATAAAACGCAAAAGTGATTGTGTTTGGGTAGGCCACGTGGCATAAAACTCTCATCCCTCCTTGCTGACGTGGCGGATTGTGAAGAGAGACAATCCAACTTTATTGTATTAGATAATAACCCTGTTTTTTTTATTGACTTTGAGGTGGCGATAAGCCGCTGAAAAAACACAAAGGAAATTAAATAGTTAATGGTACGTCTTTTTTAGTTTACGTCGCAGCTTTTTTAAAACACACGCATCCTTTGATATTTCTGTCGCCGGATTAAATGACGTCACAAAACTCGTATAATTTCCAAACGATGTGTTCTTAACGTTCCATTTTAACAATAGTAAAAGAAAGAATAGATTTGCTCTATCGTATATTTTTCAGTTGCTTAACGATGCCGCAGAGTCAGCAGAAAGAACAAGGCTAATATGAACGAGTTTTTATATAAGTTAGGTGGTATAGTCAGGGCCTTGCCTGAGAAACATTGGCCCAGAAGCCCTAATTTTTTTTGGTTCTTTTTTTTTTTAAAAATCCTATAAAACTGAAAAACGCAGTGCCGGAAGTTTGAACATGTGTTCTCTACAATAGTAAGAATTACTGTTACCAATAAAGCTAGAAGATATTTCTGTTAAAATTAGCCCCATAATTTTATATATTGGCTCCGGCCCCGAAGCACATGCTTCACCAGCTTCTATTCAGGTACGGCTCTCGGTATAGTGGTGACGTGGGTATCCAGTCGCTTCCCAACCAAAGTTTTTTGAACAGTTGTGTCATTTTCTTTATTATTGTGTGTTTAAGACATGGATATTGGTTTATAGATTGATCGTATGAGCTAGATAGACTAGATTAGTCTAAAACACAAGTAATTTAACGAGTTTTGAGCTCCAAATTAGTTTGTTTCGTGTAGCATTTCTTGACCATAAACTCCACTACAATCAAATATGGTTATAATCACTAATGAATAAGTTGGTCTCTTTAAACTCGGTGTTTTAAACACTCCAGATAGGAATCACAATGCACCAATAACAGTAAAAAAATTAAAAGCTATATCTTGATGCTTATATTTCATGATTTCACCGGTTCTTTTTCGCATGGACCATGTGCATTTTCAGCTCGTATGCCTTCAGCGTAAGTCCAATGTCAATCATTGGTCCATGTTGGCCCTGAGTTACATATGCTCAAAATATCCATTTTTACTCGCCAAACTCTAAGTAAAGAAGAAAAATTAATCGTCTTAGACTTTTCTCTTCGAATTTCATAGAACTCTCTGATTTCACTGCCGACTGTCTTCACTGATCCTTCTTATCATAAACCAAATTATCTTCAGCTTTGTATTCTGATTTCTTAGCAATAATTTGTCAGGTAATCTTCTCTACCAAAACATCCATATACTTCTAACCCTTGTGACCAAGTCGAGAATGCCCTTTGTCAATTCTTATTTGAGGAGATAATTGTTCTCTTAATTTCAGTTTAAAAATGATCATTTGCAGTCACTACTCTTTTTATAATGAAGAGAGATAACAAACTAATAAACTAACTAAAAGAATATTAAACTGGTCGGTTAAGCATACTTGATCGACTACTCTATTTTACACACTCTGTTATTTTCCATTAAGATGAGCCAAATAATGAACGTAGACTCATCTTGTCAATAAGAAAGTTGAATTAAGTAGGAAACAAAAGCCTTTGTGAAGACATCAAAAACTTGAGCCTGGTTTGTACATGCATTATCTTCAGCTTACCTGATTCAATCTTCTCACTTGTTGACAGTCGTTTTGACATGTGTTGGTACGCTTGTGAAAGATTGTTTATTCGGAATGTGGATTGTTGTAGTGGAGTAAAAAAACTATGGCACCAGATGAGATTGAGGAACCTGAAAACTATGGCACCAGATGAGATTGAGGAACCTGAAACTTGTTGGATAATTCGAAGCTTGTGGAAACTTAACATATTATTAGATATTTAATATGTTAAGAGATAAACACAAAAAGAAATCTAGAATAGGAAAGGAAGTTTTCTATTAGATTAGGTTTATTTTTTTCATATCTCACATGTTAAAGGGAATTGTCTTTCACTATAAATATAGATCTTATGGAGAGGTGTTCCATAAGAGATCTAAGAGAAACATTGAGAGCTTTAGTTTTGAGTAGTTTCTAAAGCAATAAGAAAAGTTATTCTTATTATTCTTTGTTCTAAGAGATCCTTCAATTGGTATTAGAGCTTAAGTTAAAGCTTCGATCAAAGCTTAAGTTGAAGCTTCGATCCTGGTAGCTGTGAAGCAAGAATTCGCGACACAAGATGGATGACGTGAATAGGGCTCCACGCACAAAGGACCTTGGATCCGCATCCATCCAATGTCCGATGTTGAACTCGACAAACTACACAGTTTGGTCGATAAGGATGAGGGTGTTACTCCGTGTTCATGATGTGTGGGACACGATAGACCCTGGTTCGGATGATCAAAAGAAGAACGATGTTGCGATTGCTATTTTGTTTCAATCCATTCCCGAAACTTTGATTCTCCAGGTGGGAGAACAAACCACATCAAAAGACATCTGGGACGCCATCAAGTCACGACACCTTGGAGCTGATCGTGTAAGGGAGGCGAGACTTCAGACATTGATGACGGAGTTCGACAGGTTGAAGATGGATGATAGTGATACGGTGGATGACTTTGCGGGAAAGCTATCAGGGTTATCATCCAAGGCAGCCTCGTTGGGAGAAAACATAGAAGAATCCAAGATGGTTAAGAAGTTTTTGAAGGGTCTTCCAAGATACAAGTATATCCATATCTTAGCGTCGCTTGAGCAAGTCCTAGAACTCAACTCTACGGGTTTTGAGGACATAGTCGGAAGGGTAAAGGCGTATGAGGAGCGTGTAGGGGAAGAAACTCAAAAAGAAGACCAAGGGAAGCTTATGTTTTCAGATAACAATCACCAAGTTCAGAGGAACTATGGAGATTTTCGTGGTAGAGGTAGAGGACGGAATGGAAGAGGCAGAGGTCGAGGTAGGTTACACAACCAAAGTCATGTGTCACACACCGAAGACAAAAACTCGAAGAAGGATCGTTCGAAGCTGATATGTTGGAGATGTGACAAGCCGGGTTACTATGCGAATTCATGTCCCGAGAAGTCATTGAGGAATCAAGAAACCAACTTAAATAAAACACAAGAGGCCGATGCCCTCTATGTACACGAGGTGGTATTTTTGAATGAAGACAAGGTGATTCCGAAGAATCTTGATATCGACAAAGGCAATGCAAATGTTTGGTATTTGGATAATGGAGCGAGCAATCACATGACGGGAAACAAGGAATTCTTTTCGAGTTTAAATCTCAACACCAAAGGGAAAGTGAAGTTTGGTGATGGATCCTGTGTTGATATCGTAGGAAAAGGGGTTGTTACCTTTGTGTGCAAGACTGGAGAGAAGAAGGCACTCAAAGAAATATACTACATACTCGACCTGAAGCATAACATATTGAGTCTTGGACAAGCAACAGAGAACGGATGTGAGGTTAACATGAAAGATATTTATTTAACACTCACAGATTCGTGTGGCAGGTTGCTTGTACGTGTAGCAAGATCTCAAAACCGTCTCTACAAGACCCCGAAGGAGATTAGCTATCCGCAGTGTTTACATGTCAGAAATGAAGATGCAACTTGGAGGTGGCATGCTCGACTAGGACATATAAGCTATGGCGTGATGAACAACATGGCAAAGAAGGAGATGGTCGAAGGAATTCCGAGTGTAACACACGAAGATGGCGTGTGTGACGCATGTCTAGCAGGGAAGCAGATTAGACACTCATTCCTAAGTATAGCACACGGAGAAGGCGTGTGTAACACAAGTCTCGCAGGGAAGAAAATCATAGATGCATTTCTGACTAAGGCCATGGTTCGTACATTAAAGCTACTGGAATTATTGCATGGAGATTTGTGTGGATCAATCACACCACCAACGCCAGCAAATATTCTTGAGGCATTCTATCGGTTCAAAAGATTTCACTTCGATAGAGGAGGAGATTTTGGCTCACCTAAGTTCAATCTAGGTTGTACCGATAGAGGAGGAGAGTTTGCCTCAGGTAAGTTCAATTCAGCTTGCACCGATAGAGGAGGAGAGTTTACCTCATTCGAGTTCAATCTATCACAACAATGGGTTGAAGCCATGGTAGCCGAGTTGGAGTCTACCACAAGAAACAAGGCGTGGGAGCTTGTAAGGAAAGGAGAAGATGATCGAGTTTATGTGTTACACAAGGTGTTGTATGGGTTACGCCAAACACCAAGAGCATGGAATGTGAAACTCGATCAAGTTCTCAAGGAGATGAGATTTAAGAAGTGAACGAAGGATCCATCAGTGTACCACAAGAACGAAGAAGGAGACTTCTTGTTGATAGCCATTTACGTTGACGATCTATTTGTGACGGGAACTTCACTTAAGGTGATTAAAAAATTCAAGGAAGAGATGTCAAAGAAGTTCGAGATGTCAGATCTAGGAAAGCTAACTTATTACCTTGGCATAGAAGTGATTCAAGGAGCAGACGGAATCAGAATAAAACAAGAAAGGTATGCTCAAGGAATCTTGTGTGACACAAAGATGGAAGCGTGTAACACGACTCACGTACCAATGGAGTCGACTTTGAAAATCTCAAAGCTGAAGATGAACCAGAGATAAATGCTACGGATTTCAGAAGAAGCATAGGATGTTTGAGGTATCTGCTTCACACAAGACCTGACTTGTGTTATGCAGTAGGCGTACTGAGTAGATACATGCATAATCCGAGAGACTCTCATGGACAAGCCATCAAGCACATATTGCGGTATGTGAAAGGAACAACAAACTTCGGTCTGTTCTTCAAGAAAGATGGGTCAAGGAGTGTCGTTGGTTATAGTGACAGCAGTCACAACATTGGTGTCGATGACGGGAGGAGCACGTCAGGACATGCATTCTATTACGGTTCATCACTGGTTACTTGGACATCGCAGAAGCAGCAAACGGTTGCATTGTCATCATGCGAAGCAGAGTTCATGGCAGCAACGGAAGCAGCAAAGCAAGCTATATGGATCAAGGAGTTGTTGAGTGAGATACTAAGTGAAGAAGGCGAGAGAGTCAGACTTAGAATCGACAACAAATCAGCCATTGCTCTAACGAAGAATCCGGTTTTCCATGGAAGAAGTAAGCACATACTTTCAAGATATCATTTCATTCGAGAGTGTGCAGAGAATGGGCAAATCGAAGTTGAGCATGTGCCAGGTGTTGAGCAGAAGGCCGACATCCTAACCAAGCCATTAGCAAGGATTAAGTTCAAGCAAATGAGGAGCCTAATCAGAGTTCAAGAAATTGGTCTCCCTAATTCAAGTTGGAATTAAGGGGGTGATTGTTGGATAATTCCAAGCTTGTGGAAACTTAACATATTATTAGATGTTTAATATGTTAAGAGATAAACACAAAAAGAAAATCTAGAATAGGAAAAGGAAGTTTTCTATTAGATTAGGTTTGTGTTTTCCATATCCCACATGTTAAAGGGAATTGTCTTTCACTATAAATATAGACCTTATGGAGAGGTGTTCCATAAGAGATCTAAGAGAAACATTGAGAGCTTTAGTTTTGAGTAGTTTCTAAAGCAATAAGAAAAGTTGTTCTTATTATTCTTTGTTCTAAGAGATCCTTCAAAACTTAGAAAGAGCTTACCCAACCAAGAAATTTCCCATGTACCAAGAGCCATAGCACGGTATTCATATTCAGCATAAAAATGTGAGGTAGCATATTGTTTCTTAGATTTCTAGGAGATAACATAATCACGATGTGGATCGTCTTGTGTCTGGGCATAAACTCCAATCCGCATGAGTGAAAACTTTGAGTTGTAAATCCGAGTGAGAAGGGTAGAATAAACCCAGTCCAACAGTGCCTATGTATTGAACAACTTTGTGTGCAACACTAAGATGTGAGTTTGTTGGAGCTGAATGTTGGATATGGACTTTGGCCCTCAACAAGGCCTATTAGACAATGAATTCGGCCCATTTAAAAGGAGGTCACTAGGAAACCCTAGACCTCATCCTTCTATAAGTAAGGAGGCACCCCCTCTTTGAGGAGGATCCTTTTTCTGATCTCAGATACCCTTTTTGATCTCGTGGCCCTTCTTGGGACTCCTAGAGAGAGAAACACCTTAACACATGCCTTCATCTAGGCACTTGTCTCCCATCGTTGTAGAACTACGATTGGCTTGACCCCTATTTAAAGGGTACGTAGGCAGTCCTTCACCACGTCCAGCTATAATTATTAAACCCCTTTTTACTCTCATCCATCCGGTTCAAGTTCAATATGAAGACTTCTCCTAATTCCACCATCGAAATCTGTCTACCTCGAGCACAACATTGATTTCGGTTCAAACAATTGGCGCCCACACGGGGGGTTCGGGGAAGTGTCTTCAAAGAAAATTGAACCTGGAGTCCGTTTGTCGTCACTTGTCTGTTTGTCATCACTTGCCCGCTTGTCGTCACGTTTTTCTTTCTTAAGAAAAAACAAGTAAAAAAAAGTTGCATTTTGTCACTTTAAAAAAAATGATGACAAAAAGACAAGTTGCATTTTGTCACTTTTACTCGAAAAAATGAGTAAATGACAAGTTGCATTTTTTCACTTTTATTCGAAAAAACGAGTAAATGACAAGTTTCATTTTGTCACTCAAAAGAAAAAAAATTGAAAAACTGATGACAAAAAGACAAGTTGCATTTTGTCACTTTTACTCGAAGAAAAAACGACTAAATAATAAATTGCATTTTGCCACTAAAAAAAATGATGACGACAAAAATACAAGTCGCACTTTTGTCACTTTTACTCGAAGAAAAAAAGAGTAAATGAAAAATTGAATTTTGTCAGTAAAAAAAATGATGACGACAAAAAGACAAGTTGCACTTTTATCATTTTTACTCGAAGAAAAAACGAGTAAATGACAAATTGTATTTTGTCACTAAAAAAAAGTACGACAAAAAGACAAGTTGTACTTTTGTCATTTTTACTCGAAGAAAAAACAAGTAAATGACAAATTACATTTTGGCACTAAAAAAATATACGACAAAAAGACAAGTTAAACTTTTGTCATTTTTATTCAAAGAAAAAACGAGTAAATGACAAATTGCAGTTTGTCACTCAATGAATGTCACAAAGTATTTATAATTATCCCTAGACATGCAAGGTGCAGTCCAAACATCCGAATGAACTAAATCAAAACATTTATCATAGGTAGTACTAGAAGTTGGAAAAACAGTCTTACAAAGCTTGCCTAAAATGCAAGCTGCACACTCATTATTTTTAAACATAACACCTGGAAACATCAAGTTAACATGAGGATGACCTATTCTATCATGCCACAAGGCATCATTATTCAACATAGAAGCATAAGTGAACAAGTAAACATAATCAGGAACATGAGTAAGATCTTATAGCACATATAAGTCTCCATTGGTTACTCCTTTCCCAATTAGTCTTTTGCTCTCAATATCCTGAAACTTCACATCATTAGGGCTAAAGATCACATTGCATTGTAAATCAGAAGTACACTTTTTCACAGATAGCAAGTTTGAATTGAAGGCATGCATATAGAAGGCCCTAGATTCTTTGTTAAACAATTTCAGATTTCCTATTCCTTTAATTGGAACCTTCTCACCATTAGCTATCATAACATGACCATAATCTGGTTCAATATTTTTAATAAGTCTAGCATCACTAATCATGTGATGAGATGCACCAGAGTCAATTATCAAAGGTTTAGACATATTGCAAGCATTATATGAATGACTACTCCTAGCCGGTTCATATGCATTTTTAGACTGACCTAGATAATGATTTAAGTCATAATTGGTTCTAGTGTGATCAACAATACTAGACTCAGTTATAGATGAATCAAAGGAATACCCAAGAGTGACCCAACGAGTTACCATTGTCCTTGAAGTTCTTGATTAGAGCATCAATGTTTGATTTCCTAATCAAGTCGTTTTCATTGAACATTTGGTTTAGATGGTTACCTGATTGAGTATTGAACATTTGGTTTAGCTGGTTACCCGATTGAGTGGTTTGAGTTGTAATGGCCATCATCTCTCGTCCATCTCCTTCACTGATCCTCTTGGTGTTACCCGCAACACTTGTCACAGCAGCATTTGTCCCTTGTTGCTCATTTGTCCCATAGGAAAGGTGAACTCTTGCCTCTTTATCCTTCATGAACTTGGCTGGCTTGAGTTGTGGGTTTAATATCCAGCACTAACTCTTCTTATGTCCATGCCTCTTACAATGATCACATGTTCCATTGAACCTCATTTGTTCAAAACGGTTGTGCATGGCTATTTTTGGTTGAGGAGCTTCAGCTTGGTTGGCTAGAGAGAGTTCTCCCTTACCTCCAAAGAGTCCAAGAGACCCTTGCTCCTTCTGGATTTGAGCGCATACATCCTCTAGATCAGGTAGTTTCCCGGCTCTCAAAATGTGCTTGATCAGGTCATTGTAAGTAGGATTCAAGGTAAGTAAGAGGCCAAAGACCTTGTCTTGCTCTCTTCTCTCATTTAGCTCATCTTGATCAGTAATGTTTGGCCTTAACATCTCCAGCTCTGACCATAAGGCTCTGAACTTTTCCAAGTGTCTTGTAAACTCCATGTCCTCTTGAACCAGATTGTTGATTGCCCACTTTACCTCAAACACCCTACTCAGGTTTGAGATGTTCCCATACACCTTTTTGAGTGTATCCCACAGATCCTCTGCCTTCTCACAGTAACTATAAGCCTCCAAAATTGAGGGATCCAACGAACTTTGGAGAATGGACATCACAAGCATGTCTTTTGTATCCACTTGTCCTCCTTGTTTTTGGTAGCTTCCTCATCATCTTCATCCTGAGTAATGAGCTTTGGAGCTTCACCAGACGTGATATGTCCCCACAAACCCTTACTTCTCATAGCAGTCGTCACCAACCTAGACCATAAGAGGTAGTTTCTCCCTTGAGTGTAACCGAAACCACAACCTTGTTGTTTTCCATCTTGAGTCTTCAACGAAGTATGAGATCCAAAGTCTTGAGTCTTCTTGTGAATCAAACCCAGATTATGAGCAACCTCGCTCTGATACCATGAAATATTTTAGATAATTTGAGGTTTGATGATTGTTTAGAAAGATTAGGAAGAGAAACGCTTAACAACTACTAAGTCTAATAGGTAATTATGATTAAGAGTCTAGGAAAGAGTTTATGAATTGTCTAATTATTATTAATGCTCGACATTACAATATATATGAGGGTAATACAAGGGTTTCCAGAAAACTAAAGGAAGTAAAACATGTGGCTTTGGTTAAGCCAAGGAGCGCCTAATTCAAACCAAGGAGGGTTGGCCATGCAAATGATATCAGCATCTTTGACAATATGTTGATCCTTTCCAGCTTGTGCCATGCTGTCCACGCGGCTTTATCCTTCCTTTCCAACGGATGGATAAGAGTAAACCCCTTTGGTAAGTATCCTGGTAACTTTTCTTTTACCCGGATGAGAATTTACCCTGGTTGAGGTTTTGGTCGACCCAGACATGTACGGCCTGTACCGACTGTACGGTTATGGTCGATCCAAAACTTTCTCCTTCTTTTCTTCTCTTCCTTAACCGAAATAAGAATCTCAACTTAACATCAGGTGTCTTTATGTTCACTACTAATGCTTTGGCCTCTGTTACATTGTAGTTTTAATGCTTCAGCCGTGTCTCTTGAACCCAATATGGACTTCGGGACTTTGTGGGCCCATCATTTCTAGTGAGTTTTCGGGGCATTGGATCAGATTTTTAGATCGGTAAGTAGTGGATTGAAATCCACCTCTAGCAAATATTTTGGTCTTTCTAAACACAGGTGTTGAAGCAAACTCGAGAGGAAACACCATGCAACAAGAACCGTAAAAAACCTAGGAGCTATAGCTTGATACGTAGATCTCACGTTTTTGCTGACTCTCCTTTGTATGGACCATCGGAATTTTCAGCCCATAAACTTTCTCCATAAGCCTTTGTTGATCATAGCCTTGGACTATGTTTGGCCATCACAAGTCACAATATCTAAGATTCTAAATAATGATGATCGTCACGTAAATACTTATACCCTTCCGGTTCACACAATCGATTCATTTAATGATATTTATGCCTACTCCAATAGATGTTAAAAATCGTTTTGTTCTGAATCATATGTTTCTTTTTCGGGGTAAAAATCATATCACTCTTTATGTTTAAATTCATTCTTTATGTTTAAACTTTTTAACCATAGTCTTGAACATGATTAAGGGGTTACTGCCGCTATCACTAGAAAATACTGGTTTTGTTGCTATCACTTGTAAATGTTGCGTTTGCCGTGGTAGAGGTTTTTAGCGTATTACAACAATCACAAAGACATTATAAATCATTTAACACAACTCTAAAGTTTTTAAATCAAAAAATGATTTCATATTTCTTTTGTGGTTATAGGTGGATAGTAAAAATAACTTTAATATATATATATATATATATAAATATATATATATATATATAAAATATAATTAAAATTTGTAAATTGATATAATATAAATACTAATATCTAAAACAAAATTTTTTTCTATAATTTGAAACATTCATATATATAAACCTAAAAAAAAATTTAAAAAATTTAATACTATAATTTTATAATTAAAATTTTTTATTTTATTATATTAATAGAATTTTGAGAAATTGCTAATAACACCACAAGTTAAATACCACTTTTCAAAAATTCTCTCAATCAAAAAATATGTTAACATTTGAGTTTACACTTTAGTGATTATTGTTTAGGGTTTAGTATTAATGGGGTGGGATTGAGTTCTAAATGTTTTATAAATATTTAGAAAAATTACTTTAATATATTTTCATCATAAAGTTAGGGTATTTTTTTGAAAATAATCATTCGTTAATGGTAATTTGAAAAATATTATTAAACTTGTGGTAGAAATGAAATTTTTCCTATAAATTTTAATATTTTCTAATTATAATAAATGTTAATATTATTCATTTATTATTAAACCACTAGTACATTTGATAATCAATTAATTATAAATATCTTACAAATATGCCATTTTGTAGTTGATATATCATTCTTATAATAACATTTTAAACCGCAATTAGTGTGTTGAGAGCGGTGAAACCCTATAATTCGTACCAAAGCAGTTGTGTTTCCAAACACGTGTTTTTAGGGGGCGTTTCATTCAAATTGGACCTAGCTTTTGTTACAAAGTTTTATATGTTCATACCAATGTCAACCATTGTGGGAAACGTGGGATTTTTCCAACACTTTAATGGAAACGCTCTGGGAGGTGTGTCAAGATAATATCTTTGGACCCGTCAACAATCACCAAAAGATATCATCTACTGTACTTAATAAAATAAAGTATATGAATGGAATATTAAAAAAAAAAATTAAACTTTTTGTTTCCCCAAAAGAGGATTTCATTTTTATGAGTAAACAAGAATCGAATATCCAAAGCGAATCTCGACTCCACAGCGTTGGAGAGATTGGGCTTTACCCATTTCCACCTCTCTTCTTCCTTCAGCGTCACCTGTAAGCATAAGCACAAATCTCCATTGTTCTTGTTGAGTAAATATCTCTTTACATATCATCTTTGGAATTTACATCTCACTGAAGAACATCTTCGTTAATCGATTTCACTCGTAGATCAGATTCATTACATTCGTCGTAGATCTGGATATATATATATGATCTCATCAACGAATTTGATTTGAATCTGATCGATCATGTCGAGTCATCATGGCGTGGAGCACGTTGGTTTGCCCACGCAAATGAAACCGAAACAGGGCTCCTGCAACCCGGTCAAGAAACCCGGACCCGTTTCCATGGACCACGTTCTTCTAGCTCTCCGCGAGACGGGGGAAGAACGAGATTTGCGAATCCGTAGCTTATTCAATTTCTTCGATTCTGAGAATGTTGGGTACTTGGATTGCGCACAGATCGAGAAAGGGTTGATCGCGCTTCAAATCCCTAGTGGGTACAAGTACGCCAAGGAGCTGTTTAGGGTCTGTGATGCGAATCGAGACGGGCGTGTGGACTATCATGAGTTTCGTAGATACATGGATGATAAGGAACTTGAGCTGTATAGAATATTTCAAGCTATTGATGTCGAGCACAATGGTTGCATTTCTCCTGAGGGACTCTGGGATTCACTCGTTCACGCCGGTATAGTCTTATTCCCCTTCTTGATTATACTGAAATTAAATTAGGGCAAGTTTGTACAATTATCTTAATACAAGGAAAAGGAAAGCTAGGTTTATAAAGTGTCACTTTTGTGTATTAGAATTGCCTTGTATTTAATGAAGACTTCCTCTGGTTTACCATTGCTAACACCCTCTCTTGTATATAATGCATTGTTGTCTATTCTTTTGGTATCCCTCCCTGTGCTCTATTTTTTGTCTTAGATCTTTGTAAAAATCAAAATTTTGAACCACAACTTTTGTGTGTTATGCCCTGTTTTTGTCCTATAAGCCACAACAGTTTCTATATTGCAGGAATTGAGATAAATGATGAGGAGCTAGCTCGCTTTGTGGAGCACGTTGACAAGGACAATGATGGAATCATACTGTTTGAAGAATGGAGAGATTTTCTTTTGCTTTATCCTCACGAAGCCACCATCGAAAACATTTACCACCACTGGGAAAGAGTCTGTCTTGTGGACATCGGAGAACAAGCCGTTATCCCTGAAGGAATGAGCAAACATGTAAAGAGGAGCAACTACTTCATTGCAGGTGGGCTTCCTTGTTTTTCTTTAAGACATCAAACAAAATTGGCTTTTGACAACAAGATAGTACTGTCACAGGTGGCATAGCCGGTGCTGCTTCTAGGACTGCGACTGCACCTCTAGATCGCTTAAAAGTTCTTTTGCAAATTCAGAAAACGGATGCTAAAATCCGAGAAGCTGTAAAGACGATATGGAATCAAGGTGGGGTTCGGGGGTTTTTTCGAGGTAACGGGTTGAATATTGTGAAGGTAGCACCAGAGAGTGCCATCAAGTTCTATGCATATGAACTTTTCAAGAATGCTATTGGTGAAAATATGGGTGAAGACAAGGCGGATATAGGCACAACGGCTAGACTTTTTGCTGGAGGTATGGCTGGTGCAGTGGCTCAAGCCTCTATATACCCTCTGGATCTTGTGAAAACTAGGTTGCAGACATGCACTAGCCAAGCAGGTGCTGTTTGTCCCCGGATTGGAACGCTTACTAAAGACATATTGGTTCATGAGGGTCCACGTGCCTTCTACAAAGGTCTTTTCCCTTCTCTTCTTGGGATTATTCCTTATGCCGGTATCGACCTTGCTGCATATGAGACATTAAAGGACTTGTCCAGGACATATATTCTTCAAGAGGACGCCGGTAAATCTCTTTATTGCTATATTCTTACAGTCTGCCCGAATGTGCTTGAACGTAGACTCATAAAACTTGGCTCGGGTGTGGACTTCAGAACCAGGTCCGCTCGTGCAACTAGGATGTGGAACAGTCTCAGGAGCTCTTGGAGCAACCTGTGTTTATCCTTTACAGGTTGTTAGAACAAGGTAATCAATTCCAATGCCCATTTACTTTTCCTGCTCTCTCTCTCTCTCCCTACAAACTCCATACAGGAGCATATAGCGTGCATTTGAAGTATTTTTCATAGGTGAAATATATGTTACTTTCTCGCAGAATGCAAGCGGAGCGAACAAGGACGTCGATGTCTGGAGTATTCAGGAGGACAATAAGTGAAGAAGGGTACAAAGCACTCTACAAAGGGCTTCTACCGAATCTTCTAAAGGTTGTTCCTGCTGCAAGCATTACTTATATGGTCTACGAAGCAATGAAAAAGAGTCTAGAACTTGATTAATGACCTTATCTTGATATTGACGAAAGAGTGGAAATAATAAAAAGAGAACCTAGTTAAGACTAGGTTGATTTTAACATACTTGATTCTTCTAATCATCATTTGTAATGAGATAATAATAATATTCTATGATGTTCTTGTTTCTTTAAATTTTTTTCTTTGAGTGTAGAAAGCTCTCTTATAGTTTTGAATTCCTGGCTGGACAAATTGTAGTTACGTTTCTTACCCCAATCATGTACTCCAGGTTCGTGTATTAGAGTCAATGTTGCTGGTAGTCCTAGACACCTAGTGGACAGTAGAAAAAATATAGGTGACGTCTTGTCGCTTTCGTGTAAACTATTTAAACATCTTCCCGTTTTGGTTGACTTCTAACTTTATATGATTACGTTGATAAAATATTTATTTTCTTATTTACGGTAAAAACTAATTTTATTATATATTAATTAAAAAGTCACTTCACTGATTTTTGCCCACGTGTCACTCATATGAAAGTTCTTCAATTAATTGTTATAATTTAATTCATTGATGGTTTTTTATTTTTTATTTATTCAATTAAATATGTTAAAAGAAAACTAATCTTAGAATTAGCTAATCTAATCCTATGTAATTAAACTTCTTAAATATAGATGAATTAACATAAATTATTTATAGAATTACATTAAAAATCATAAAAGGTAAATTTCTCAAATATACCTTTTTGAAGTTTTTGTCACAAAAATAGATTTTTAAAATAAAAAATTACCAAAATAGTCCTTTTTTATTTGAAAAATTCAATAATTTTAAAATTTAAACCTCACCTCCAAAACCTCACCCCATAACTCTAAACCCTAAATTTAGATTAATTAACCCAAATGTATAAATATATATATTTACATAGTTTAATAAAGTTTATTTTGGTCATTTTTCTCTTTGAGTGCTATTTTATGGACAAATTTTTTTTAGGTATATTTTAATCTTTATCTCTATCATAAATTACATTATATAAGTTGATAATATATGTATAAATACATATGATACTATATAAACAATTATAAAAATAATTTTTAATATATTGATATTACTAGTGAATACAATAAATCATAGATTTTAGAAAACTAATTAAACCAAACCTAACAATATAAATTAAAATCATTCATTCACTATATATATATATATATATATATATATATTCTAAAAATATGTCAAATACAAGCATTTCCTAAAGTTAATACTCTATTAATATAATTTATATATCTTTTATTATAATATAATTAGCATATTTATTTTTAATAGAAAAAATTAGACATAAACAAAAACACGAGGAAAAATAATAAGATATTATTGTTGTGTTTTTGTTTTTTTTTTTATATTCTTATGATTTAATTTTTATTTGTTTGTAGAGATATATGTATTTTTTGTGTTACCATAATGTGAACTAATTAGTTTTATGTGTTTTTAAAATATTAAAATAAATTGAGAAAGAAAGATCAATAAAAATTATCAGTTCTACAATTATTAAAATCAAAGATGAAAAATATAATGTAAATTGAAAGTAAAAAATATTATTTAAACAATAATGAGATGTATTTTTGAGGTATAATAAACTTTTAAAATGTACAATAATAAAAATTAACAAATTTTATACACATGAAAAAAATTTTATTTTGATTGAACATTAGATCTCATATTAATATTAAGTATATATGTCTAAAATAACGATATTACGTTATTTAAAAATTTAAAAATTATTTTTTATTTTATCTATAATTAGTTAATAAAAATTAGTTAAAAGATGTATGTTTTAAAATAATTTTGAAATAAATAAAATAATATTTTTAAAAGATATCTAAACTATGCTTAGTTTTAATAAAAAAAATATTTCTCTGTTGAATTTGTCTTTGATAAAATAATGTGATGATTAGAGAAAATTTAAGGAAAAATGTGTTTGCTTAACCTATTTGAGTTTTATGTTAAACACTAAATAAAAAATTAATGAGAAAGTATGATTTGTGTTTTGACAAAATTATGAGAGAAATTGATTAAACTAACATTTTCTAATACATGTTTTCATGTTTATTATAATCAAATTTATCCTTAGTTTTAAGGAGAGAAATCCTACTATATATTAATTGAAAAGTCACTTAATTATTTTTTCAGTGTCGTTAAGCGCGGTAAAGTTTTTGAAATAATTATAATTTAATTGGTTATTAACTTTTATTAGTTAACTTATAAAAATAAAAGGTAAATGTAGAATTAATTAATAAAATTTATTGGGTCCATTATGAACCCAGCTACACGCTGCTAGGTAAAGACCTTAGCAAGAACCAACTACTGCTCCATTCCTTTGACACAAGGACGAAGACCGATCTGAGAGATCTCAAGCCCCTTAATCTTCTCATCTTTTTTCTTCAAATTAAATATAAAATATAAGAAATAGAAATATAAATCTAAAACATCAGAATAAGTGAATATACAATATAAAAAATAAAAATTAGTAAATATAAAATATAATAAATGAAAAAATTAAATCACACATCGATCTAAAAATGTATAGTAAAACAAAAAAATAAGTAAATATATAATAGGAAAAATACGTATTACATTAAACATATATCGTAATATTATAATAACTAAATATATAATATAAGAAAAATAAATAATTAGTAAATATACGATATAAGAAATAAAAATATTATATTAAATATATATTGTACTATTAGAATTAGTAAATATACAATATAAGAAATATAAATATTACATTAAACATTTATCGTAATATTAAAAATAAGTAAATAAAAAAATATATAGTAAAATAAATAATAAGTAAATATACAATAGGAAAAATACAAATATTATATTAAACATCCATGGTAATATTATAATAACTAAATATATAAAATAAAAAAAATAAATAATATTTAGAAATACAATATATGAAATATAATTATTACATCAAACATCTATCGTAATAACAAAATAAGTAAATAAATAAAACATATAGTAAAATAAATGTATAGTAAGATAAATAATAAGTCAATATACAATATGAAAAGTGTAGATATTACATTAAACATCTATAATAATATTAGAATAAATAAATATACAATATAATAAATAGAAACATTACATAAATATATATCTTAATGTTAAAATAAGTAAATATACAAATTTAAAATAATAAGTAAATATACAAAAAAAAAATATTACATCAAACAGCTATTGTAATATTACCATATATATAAAATCAAGAAAATTAGAATAAATAAATATACAATATAAGAAAAAATAAATAATAAGTAAATATACAATAGAATAAATGAAAAACTACTTTAAACATCTATCTGAAAAATATCTACTTTTATATTTTATCGTTTCCAGATATTTTAATAAGTAAATATACAATATTTAAAATAAATAATAACTAAATATACAATATAATAATATAAATACTACATTAAAAATTTATCATAATATTATGATTTGATATAAAAGCAAAAAAAAAAATAGAATAAGTAAATATATAATATAAAAATAAATAAAAATAAGTAAATATACAATATAAGACATCTATCTGAAAAATGTATAATAAAATAAATAACCAGTAAATATACAATATAAAAATAGGAGTATTATATTAAACATGTATCGCAATATTAGAATAAAATTTAAGAAAAATAAAGAATAAGTAAATATACAAAATAAGAAATAGAAATGTTACATTAAATACCTATCGTAATAGGGGAAATTTCATTTCGACCATAAGTTTAATACCACTTTTCAAATTTACATTTAATGAATGACTATTTTCAAACATACCTTAATTTTTTTTGATGAAAATAGACTTAATTAGTTTTCTAAATATTTATAAAAAAATTAGAAACTCAATCTCAACCCTTTAACACTAAACCCTAAAGGGTAAACCCAAATGTTAATATATTTTTGATAGTGTGTATTTTTTCAAAGTAGTACTTACTTAAGCTATTTTTAGCAATTTATCATCTTAAATATTATTATTTAACATAAAAGCAAAAAAATTAGAATAAGTAAATACACAATATAAGAATAAATAAACATACAATATAAGAAATAAAAACATTACATTAAACATCTATCATAATATTAAAATAAATAAATATACAATATAAGAAAAATAAATAATAAATAAATATATAATATAATAAATAGAAAACTACGTTAAGCTGGAAAATATATAGTAAATATATAATATAAAAATATAAATATTACATTAAACATCTATTATAATATTATCATTTGATATAAAATAAAAAAATAAAATAAATAAATACATAATAAAAAATAATAAGTAAACATATAATATAAGAATATTTATATTAATATTTGAAAATCAAAATAGTTTGCGGTTAATTATCTCTTTAAACCTAGCTAGGTTGAAACTCTTTCTTAGCCAGAGTCTCTCTTTCTTCTTACTTTTCTTCTTCTCCGGCCTACGGGTATGTCGCTCGGATTTATCTTGGAAACGTAACTCTGCCGCAGAATCCAGCGGCGGGAATAAAAATTTATGTTCTCTTGTTACTCCATTTGAGCACCAGTCGGTTGTCAAATCGTAATCTCTCACAGGTACGATCATTGAACTTCCTGAAATTTCCAAAAAGTAAATCTTGTCCTTTTTTTTACAACTAGTCGATAGTGATCAAAGGGAGACTTGGCTCTTGTTTTTTTTTATAACAAATTTGCTTTGTTCGGTTTATATGTCGTGGGGAAAAACTTGAACTCTGTCTCATAGATACTTGCTTAACTACCGTCTTAGTGCATATATTTTCTTTCTTGTCATTGTAGTGGTGTTTGAACAAAGCTTAGAGATGACTATGTTTCTAGCACGTCGTTTGGTAACTAGATGCTTCTCCTCCCGTCCTCTCCACGTCTGCATCGTTGGCAGTGGACCTGCTGGTTTCTACACTGCCGATAAGGTTCTTCATTCTCTCTTTCTATTATTTCTAACACGTGTTGCATTTGCACTTACTTAGGTGCATGTTTTGATTGATAACACATATCAACGTTTGAGTGGTTTTGCCGTCAATATGTAAATGCTTATGCACATGTTTCTGAGTGTGTATGTGTGTGTTCTTTTATGTGTACAAACATATCAGGCAAAAGAATATTTTGATTTGATTAATGCTAAGGTTGTTCGTATGGGGACAGTGATCAATTAACCTCTGTGTGATTTGATGGCTGGTGTAATCAGTTATTAAAGGCACATGAAGGAGCACGTATTGATATAATTGATCGATTGCCCACACCTTTTGGACTTGTTCGTTCCGGTGTTGCCCCTGATCATCCTGAAACTAAGGTACTACTTGAATTTCATTTCATGGCTGGCTTAATCTTGTTTGTTTAGAGAGATTCAATAACAACATTCTCCAGTAAAGGTCAGCAACATTGCTATCTTTCTTTCTATAGATTGCCATTAATCAATTTTCTCGCGTGGCACAACACGAGCGTTGCGCCTTTTACGGGAATGTAAAGCTTGGTTTGGACTTATCACTTTCTGAGCTGCGGGATTTGTATCACGTGGTAAGTTCTCGTTAAACTATCTTCTTATGTGATATGGATTGATCTGTCTGTCATTAATGGCCTTGTAATCAGCTAGTTTTATCCTCGTATTTCCTATAAATATGTTTGTTAGATTAACTTTGCACCTTAAACAAGTTTTATCTGTTTACTATACTCCTATTCATTTATTCTACCTTGCTCTCATAAATCGTAACGTCTACATTCAGCAACAAGTTGATTGAGAATTTTCAACTTATTGTTATAAGCATGGTCTGTTCAGGTTGTACTTGCGTATGGTGCTGAAAGTGACAAAGATCTTGGCATTCCAGGTGAGGTATGCCCATCAAAAGTGTTTCATGTGGCGTGTTCAAGTAGGTTCTGACATAACTTACTGGATTTTTGGTTGCTTATACTTGTTGCTGATTTACTTTGGTAGAGTTTGGGTGGTATATACTCTGCAAGAGAATTCGTTTGGTGGTATAATGGGCATCCCGACTACAGCAGTTTGAAACCTGACTTGAAAAGCTCTGACACAGCTGTTATTCTTGGCCAGGTACTCTTATATAGTATATGGGTTGCGATCCTCATTTGTCTAATGGGGCAATAAAATTCTAAGAGTCAGATTATTTTTTTCTTGTGTGCCACATGTATCCGAGTAAATTCATATCTCAGGACTTCTCTGACATAAGAGTCTTTCAAATTTAAGGGCAATGTAGCTCTAGATGTTGCTCGGATTCTCTTAAGACCGACAACAGAATTGGCGTCAACTGATATAGCTAGACATGCTTTATCTGCGCTGGAAGAAAGTTCTATAAGGTCCACAAGTTAAATAATGTTGCATTCCATCTTTCTTATAGTTGACAACCAACTATAGTTCTTAATACAATGTCATAACGTTTACAGGAAGGTGTATCTTGTTGGAAGACGGGGGCCCGTTCAAGCAGCATTGACTGCTAAAGAGCTTCGAGAAGTTCTAGGTACGTAACATATCTAAACCATCGTATAGTGGGCTTTTGATTGTGTTTCTCGATAGATCCCACAAAAAAAAATGAAAAATCAAAATAACACAGGAACCGTGTGAATGAGGAACAATCTTAAACTAATTGATTTGAAGTGTGGTATGGTGTGTGTGCTGCTTCTTCTTTTGTGAGCGTGTTTGAGTGGAAGTGTGGTTGCATGAAACAATCTCTCCAAGTTGCATCCAAACTTTATATTTATGATAGATGCAGACCTTAAGTTACATTGTTTTTACTTACATTTAGTTAAGTTAGTTTGCTTCATATTTAATGGGGATTGCTTTGGTGATTGTTTTGCAATTAATGATTCATCATTTTGTACTAATATTAGACGGTGTATGGCAAAAATACTACTCTTTTGCTAAGGTTTGTTTGTCTTGACCTTAAGTTATCTTCTTTATAATGTGCAATATCTTGTAATGTTTTTGTTGCATCTCTCTACAATGCAGGGATTAAGAACTTGCACGTTCGAATAAAGGAAACTGACTTGAGTGTAACTCCTGCTGATGAGGTACCAATTTCAACCATTTTTTTCATTGAAGAGAAATTGTAATGTCACTTTTATGCCTGCTTTCATTGGAATTCCACAAAAATCGGTTCTATCCTTTGTGGTATGTTTATCAACCCATATGATAATATTTTTTTCTTCCAAAGGAAGAAATGAAAAACAGTAGAGCCAGGAAGAGGATCTATGAATTACTGTCAAAGGCTGCTGCATCAGCAGCAGGAACACCCGAAGGAGACTGCAGTCAACGAGAGCTTCACTTTGTTTTCTTCCGTCAACCTGAGCGGTTCTTAGAGTCAGATGAAAGCAAGGGTCATGTTTCTGGTGTAAACTTGGAGAAAACCATTCTTGAAAGTAAGTGCACCTCAAGTTATCATCATATCTTGTTTCTTTTTAGCTCAGCTGTTTAAAAACATTAGAAATCGAAGCAGTAGTGTAAACACTTGATCCATATATCTCTTGCTACTTACTTGTAGGTGTTGGAAGCGGAAAGCAAATTGCAGTTGGTACAGGAGAGTTTGAAGATATTAACGGCAGGTAATAAGAGATTATTTTGATGAAAGATTCTCTGTGAACAAATTTGGATGAAAGCATGCTCGGCTTTTGCAGTATGGTGCTGAAAGCCATTGGTTACAAGTCGGTTCCAATCAACGGTTTACCCTTTGATCACAAGAAAGGTGGGTATAATATGAAAGTTCTGTCCGCTATGTGAAAGGAAAAAAGACGATATGTTCTTCTGATTTTTGTCTTGTTTCAAGGTATTGTCCCGAATGTAAGAGGTCGAGTGGTTCGTGACACTGGAGGCATTTCACAGACAGAGCCAGGTCTATACGTATGTGGATGGCTCAAAAGAGGAGCAGTAGGCATAATTGCCACAAACCTTTACTGCGCAGAAGAAACAGTGAGCACACCAAACTTGTCCACTGATGTTCTTAAGCTAATGAGATTGGGAGGTTAAAAGAATGTGTTGCAGGTTGGTAGCATAAGCCAAGACATTGAAGAAGAAGGTGTTGTTGGTAAGAGCGAGAAAACAGGGAGGAAAGGACTGGTGCAGTTGCTTGAGAACGAAAAGGTGAAAAAGGTAGACTTTAGTGGGTGGGAGAAGATTGATGCCAAAGAAAAACAAATGGGTATTGAGAGAAATAAACCGAGAGAAAAATTAGTTACATGGGAGGATCTTTTAGCAGCAGCAGCAGACAGCTAGGACTTTTTAGCATTGATCTGGCTGATTTATTGAATTATATATATATTTTTTTTGTCAACAAAATGAATAAGCGACTTACAACCATTCGGTTAACCCAGTCGGTGGATTGATTGTCTTAAATATTTTGTAGCGAGGTGCATTTTCAACTTGTTTTTTGTTTTGTGGCCTCGTAGGATTGTTATTGGCACAACTTTTACAAAATGTTGCAGATCAGTTACAACACATTTTTTTTTTACATTTCCTGGAAAAAATGTTCTTAGATCAAACCGTAACAGATAGAAAAAGGGAACAAACGTGTTTATTGAACGATGGAGATGGTTCTGTTACCATCAAGCTGAATATAAACCAGTGAAACTAAAGTGATGTTTACTTGACACTGTATAATGACTTGAGTTGCTGAGTGATCAACCTGCTGCTGTGAATAGCTGATTGAAGCTCTAGATTCTCCGACCACCACTGTTCCAACCCATGCGCCTCCAAAAACTTCTGTTTCCCTTTTGACATCACGAAAAGCTTTGCTGCTGCTTGAGGAATAGTGTTGTTCACAGCAGGACTCTTGTTCTCCTTGTTTCTGTTCACTTCTCCCTTCTCGTTCACTCCATCCTGGTCTGTGTAGTGGCAGCAGATATAGTCACTGTCGTTCACATATAAATGAGGCACCCATTTTCTCAAATCCACAGAAGATTTCTGATTGTGTCCGTAGAAACTCGGTACCCAGTTCCGAAACCCTCCTGAAACATTCTCAGGAGCAGCCTCTGCTTCACTAGCATTTGGTACCAACGGCTCGTGTTTTGGAGGAAGCATTGACATGAGTCGTTTCCAAACAACACCAGCTTTTTCACCAATGTTTCTTAAGCTCATAGCTAAAGATATAGAAGGTGGATTAAACAAATGAGCATCAACAAACAGCCCATCTTTAGCCAATGCCTTGCCAACTTGTAAAGCAAAACCAGCTCCTAAGGAATGACCAACAACACAGACGTTACTGCTTCCATATCTCTTCGCTACTGATTCCAGCGCTTCAAGAGCAACGTTAAACCTCACAGAACCTTTAAGACTCTCCCAAGCTAAAAACCTGAGATCGTCTTGGATGTCACGTCTCATGGTAAGACTCTTGAGTATCGTTCCTCTTAGCGCAAGAACTGCTTTTGGTGCACCGCTTGGTCTGATGACGACTAAATCAGCCATCGCAGCAGCTCTGTCCCATTCAAGAAGAGCTCCGAATATGGATCCGTCTCTCTCATCAATCAGCGTTTGTGTTAACTTGTACTTGAAAGGAATCCACCATTTGGGTGCGAGAGCGTCTTGCTCGTCTCTGTTCTCTTGTCTGTCGAGTTCGAGTAAGTACGCTGCTTGAATAAAGCATGCCATGACCGTTCTCTTATAGTTGGGATCCTTCCTACAGATACAGAAAATCGAAACAAGATTTGTACTTAAAACAGAACATTAACTCAACCAACTCTGAGTTTTAAACATGGGTTTGCTGCAATGTCTCAGAAACTTGAGACCCAGTTCAAAAAAAAACAAAAATTGTCTGAAAATGGATGGAAGAATCCAAAAACATAAATAGTAAGAAAACAGAGAGAGAGAGAGAGAGAGAGAGGAATCATACCAACTGGAATTGATAAGATCTCTCCAGTTAGGAGAAGCAACGTTCCTCGGTCCAGAAACGTGAAACGCGTAAGGATGATGATCTTCCTTCACCACACCGGATTCAGATTCCGTCATCTCTTCTTCCACCGACGCACAATTCGCCATCAACATTATAAAAAATAATACACTCTTTGTTTCTTCTTCTTCTAAGCAACTACTGATTCAGATAACTCTCCTCAGTGAGAAACGGATTCGACAAATTGATTATTTCAAGCGTTTGAACTGAAAGAAAACAAAAGTAATTTGTTTCTTAGATTGTTGATTAATTCTGGAAAGAAGATGAAATAAATGATTTGAAACGCCTGAGATTTGCGGATCTATCAAACGGTCATCTCCTTTTTGTTGTCGGCTTTACCATCTCTACCCTCAACGTTTTCGTCGTGGAAGTTCTTTGCTTTAAGGGTAGAGTAGGTATAACGATAAATTAATAGTCCACGTTGGAGTGTGGGAGCCTGAAATGCGAGTGCCAAACGCGTATGTGTGCTGTGAATTCACCTCTCAGTATTTATTAAGAGTATAAGAGCATCTTAAAAAACAAACTATCAATTTTGAAATTTACTAAACTTTATATTTGAAATTTCAAGATGGTGAGTGAAAGGTCTTCTCCAAAAACAGAACTTCAAAACAAACTTCAAAATTATTTTTATATACACTATAATTCTTATATTTGTTACAACTAATGAAAATTCATAAAACTTTTATGATATATAAAAATATTCTAGTAATATTAATTAATAAAATATTACACTAAAATATAAGCTATGAATAGAAATACATTAAATCTTAAACTCCAAGGAAATACCACATTACTCAATAAAAGTTGTAATGCTCCAATATTAAAATTCATTTTAGGTAAGTTGTGATTATGTGATATTTACTATAGTCATATCTATTTATAAGCATATTTAAGAAAATAACAAAATTAAGAAAAAAATCAATTTGTGTCTTCCATCGGACATTATCCTCTTGTCAATATTTCATCATACATTTCCATTGGACAATGTATATCATTCTTTGAACTTCACCATCTCAACAATCTTTGAATTTTGAAAATAATATAATAAAATTTTGAAATTTCAGTTTTTTATCATGTATTAAGCTTTACCTTTTCACCAATCTTAATCACACCCTTTCATTGGACAATGTATATCATGCATTAGAACTCACTATCTCACCAATATTTGAATCTTGAAAATAATATAATATAATTTTGAAAAATTAATTTTTATCATGAATTGTACCTTCTCACCAATGAAATCAATTTGTGTTTATTTATTTTAGTTACTATCGAACCATTGTTGTGTATAAATAATAGACTTCAAATAATAAAAAATCACAATTCCATTTTCTTTTCTTTCATTCTAAAAACAAAGTATGGAGAAAAGTAGATGTCCATCATTCAATCAACAAGAAGATGAACTATTATGTTATATGTATTTAGAAATATCACAAGATCTCATCGGTAACATTTTTAAGGAACATTTAGGGTTTGAGATTTGTGGTTAAGGGGTTCGTAGACATATTATAAAGTCTACATATATGTAGACTTTTTTTCAGTCTACACACAATTTAATCTAACCGGATTTAACCAATATAATTTGATGATCAAATAAAACATTTACGGTTTGAGATTTGTGGTTAAGGAGTTCGTAGACATATTATAAAGTCTACATATATGTTGACTTTTTTTAGTCTACACACAATTTAACCTAGTATATAAATACGATTTCTCAAGCTTTTCGGGCAAAAAAAAACTAATCTTCGCTGTATCTCTCTCTAGGCGATTTCCGGCGAGATTTTCGGCGAATCGATCCACACAGTTTCCCGTCAGCTTCGTCTTTGTCTGCTCCATCGCTCTGGTAAGTTAAATGTCTCTGCTTTACCTCTCTCTTGATAAAAAGTGACCACCTTTACTTTTTTCTCTTTTCAGATTTGAGCCGGCGACTTCTAAGGAATGGTGCTTCTCGTCCAAATTTATGCTTCCGGTCAGTATCATGGCTTCTACTTCATCTCTTTGTCCTAGCAAGCAAGGGACTGTCCTTCATATTTCCGACGTACGCCTCTCTGTCATCTCTATCTCTCGTTTAAATAATAACCTAACAAGCTCATCCTTGTTACTAACATTTTAGTTTCTTTTGATTCAGATCTGAGTCGGCCAGTCTTAGATCCATTTCTCTAACGAGCAGTGCATCCTCTCTAATCCATTTCTCTACTTCCGGTCAGTCTACTTCATTTTGAAGTGTAGTATGAAGTTTTGAATTTGTAAACTGAAGTTTTGAATTTGTATACTGATGTTTTGAATTTGTAGACTGATATTTTGAATTTGTAGACTGATATTTTGAATTTGTAAACTGATATTTTGAATTTGTAGACTTCTTATGTAAATTGATATTTTGAATTTGTAGTACACTGATGTTTGAATTTATAGGCTTCTCGTGTAGGCTTCATTTTAAATTGTAGACTTCTCGTGTAGAATGCACTTGTATAATTCTTTGTTTGTGTCTTCTTGGTGCATGTTACAAAATGGATAAGCTTGATTTCCTATCGAGGTTGTATACTCTAGGGAGGAGCTCAAGAACTGTGAGTAACAGACGGTTGTATCAGGGTTTTGTACCAGACATATGGTTGTAACAAACTTATGTAATTTGCTTGCAGCAGACTTAAGTATTAGTCTTCTTTTACAGAAGACTTTTACAGAAGTCTGGTACTCGACTATCTATCAAAATATCATCCTTTGTATCAGTATAGTACTCTTCTTTCAGAGATTTTAATTCATATTCGACCAAAAGTACAAGTCTAATACAATCCAGAGATTTACATATTAGTCTTCCTCTATAAGAGACTTAAAAAGAAGTCTATTTTCTGTTCAAGAAGACTAACATGTTGGTCTGCACGACAGAAAGTAACATTAGAACTCAAAGTAGTAGAAAAATTAAGACCTACGATTTCAACAAAAGTTCATCAAATAAGACAACATCCAAAGCGACAATACAACTGATAAGTTCAATACATAAGACATAAGACAACATCCAAAGCAATAAGACACCATCCAAAGCAATAATATAATTGATTAATTCAACACATAAGAGATAATACATAAGACAACATCCAAAGCAGTAAGACAACACTGGTTTAACCTGGACAGTTTGGATGTGACCCAATTGTTTGCACTGTGACAATTAACGTAGAATTACTAATACGTCTACTATTGTTACCTAGCAATATAACAAAATCAAAAGTATTATACTTTCATAATTACAACAGTTTTTTTATTCAAAATCACTCAAACCCATTAGGATTAACTATTATACACTTTCAAACAAAAAAATCGTGAAAAAAATAATGCATAATACACAAATTAACTTTTAATGTATATTTTAAAATAGACTCCATGTTTGGTCTATAAGGTGATATACTTTCTTTTCAGTTTACATCAGTAGACAGTGAGATATGTTTACTCTTTGGGTTAGTTTTTGCAATTGAATATTTTACGGGTTACTTTTTATAGTTGAAAAAAATTTGTGATTTTATATAAGTAGACTTCTTTTTCAGTCTACAAATTTGAAAAGGTTTATTGACCAGGATTTTTTAGGATTTGACTTTCAAAAGTAGACTTAATATACAGTCTACATGTTTTAATTTTTTTGAATGAGATTAGTTTTGCAATTGACTATGTTTGACTTTTTAGGGGTAGATTGAAATGAACGTCTACAGCTTTGCAGACTTCGCAAGAAGTCTACTCTCAAATCCGACAAGTCAGTTTTGCATTTGACCAAAATAAAAAAATAGACTTCACGCGTAGTTTACAATTTTTTCTGGAAGAGAAGACTGCATATGAAGTTTACATATTAAAAAAATAATTTTAAAAAGTTTTAGTCAAACACAAAACTAACATTTTCAACGCAGTCAAAATTTTGGTCAAATGCAAAACTGACCTTAAGTAAACTTCTCCGGTAGTCTACGCTTCGTAAACTTACGTTGAAGTCTACTTATGAAAAGTCAAAAGTTCATTCAAATGCAAAACTAACCTCTTTTGTGTAGTTGTCTTTATAGGTCTACGTAGTTTTTTGTTTTTGTTGTCAAAGGTTACGATGTAGACTGTTGGGGAAGACTACGTTACAAAAAAAATCCGTTTAGTCAATTGCAAAACTGACATGTGCGTTGACAGATAGACTCCATCGTACGTCTACACAAGGGAGTAGACATAAAACAGTCTATTATCGCGACACAACTATGAGAAACGACTTAAACCATGTAAATATTTATCTTTTTGCAGTGTGAAGCTCGTTTCCAGCCTTTTCAACCGTCCAATCTCCAATAATAACCAAAAGGAAACATTTTTGACGACTCACAAGTGAAAAAACACGAAATTATGAAGTTTGTGATTATGAAAATGAAGGTTAAGAGAGCTTTTTAGATGGAAATGTAGAGAAAATGAGAGGAAATGAAGATTTGCTTGTTTAGAATGAGAAAAAAGTGGTTGAAAATTCAATTCTAGAGCTTTAAGAGATAAAAAATGGTGGTTCATGGTGGTTGAAAATATTGATGATGATGGCGTAGTTGTAATTAAGAAGAAATGCTTAGGGTGTATTTGATTTTTTGTATTTTTTGTAATAAATAAATAAATAATAATGGCAAATTTGTAAATAATTCAAAAACTTAGGGGTATTATGAAAAATTCAATGATGAATATAACTACAAAAAAAAGTTAGTTTTAGGTTTGACTTGAATTTCTAGGTTGTTTTTGAAAAACACCCTAAAATCAAACAATTCTTCTCATTTCATGAACCTAGAAATACAAATCCAAGAACAAAGAAAGAAACATTCTCCCACTTAGAATAGTTATGCTAGTATTTTTTTTATTTATTTTGTGTCTGAGAGTACAACACAAAAATAGGTTCGTTAGCTTCTATTATGAGTGATGCATGAATAGTCGAAGTGTGGTTGTATCCTGGGATTCTAATTGCGCAAACACCGTCACACTGTGGGCAATTAAAGAATTAAGAAAAGAGTGTCTCGCCTCTACATGAAATCATTTTTTTGTTCATCATATTTTGGTATCAAGTATTATATATTTTATTTTTGTTTTTTTATCATTATATAAACAAATTATTCAGTTTGCCATATCGTAAAAATCATAGTCCTACATAATATTATGTATCTTTTTGTTTGGTGTTGATCCTGATTGTGGATCCAACAAAAAAATTGTTCTACAACAAAACTCATCATTTAAAAAAATATGATTTATGTAAGGTATAGCGTAAAAATGTTGATTCATTTTCCAACAGGAAGAATTATTCAGTTTGCCATATCGTAGAAATCATAGTCCTACATAATATTATGTATCGTTTTGTTTGGTGTTGATCCTGATTGTAGATCCAACAAAAAAATTGTTCTAGAACAAAACTCAGCATTTAAAAAAAAATATGATTTATGTAAGGTATAGCGTAAAAATGTTGATTCATTTTCCAACAGGAAGAATTTCGCCAACTGATCCATACAAGTTTCTTTATCGATTTAACAAAAAAAAAGTTTCTTTATGGAACCATGTAAATTTATGAGGCATTTTAGCACCTTTCAAGTTTATTGAAGACGTTGGATATTGTAAGCAAAAAACGGAGATATTAGCCGGAGCTGATAATTATACTGGTAAAGAATTAAGATTTAAGAATAAAGATGCCAGGTTCGAATCTGAGCAGCTACGGAGAAAGGATATTACAACCGTTTTTTTCTTCTTGGCCCAAAGAAATTATTAGTTTCGGTCAAAAAATTTTGCATTAAAAAAAATATCGAGCCTTTAGTAAAAAAAAACAGAATTATCATTAAAGCTATACTACACACAATACACATCATGTTATTAATACACTGATACTTTCATCCCGTAATGTAATTCCAATGGTTCACTAGATATTGCCTTATCTCATTTCCAATGTTTAACTGAATAATTTTCTTTAACGAGTGAAAATTATAATCCATCATGTCAAATTTTAATATTTTTCAAGTTTGTGAATATAACGATAGAAGATATAATTCATTTTTAAATATAAATAGAAAATTTTAAATTATTTGACTTATTTATAGAACAAATCTCTCAAAAATATTTTTTGAAGTTTTTGTTACATAAATAGATCTTAAGGAAAAAAAAAATTAAAATAGACTTTTTATTTAGAAAATTTTAATATACTTTTTTTTAAATCTTAAACCTCATCTCCAAAACTTCATCCCATAACATAATTTTAAACTCTAAGTCTAGATTAGTTAACTTAAGGGGTGTAAATGTATATTTACACTTTTTAATAAAATATATTTTGATTATTTTTCTTTTTGAAAACTATTTTAATGATGAAAACTTTTTAGGTATATCTTATGGTATTCCTCTTATTTATATGAGCGTAGTGCGAAGAATTGAGGCAGACATTTCTAAATTACAAATGCAAGTTTCCACAAAATATATTTGGCATAGAATATTAGTAGCCATAATTATTAATATATAGTTTTATGTTAAGCAATTAAAACTAAAATATTAATTCAGTTATCATTTTTAGTGGGAGAATATTTTAACATTGTACTAAAAAATTAGAAGTTTTGAAATTTTATTATGATAGAATTTATTAGTAAAATATTAAAATTATTCTCATTTTTAACGAATGCAAATAAGGACGAATATTCGATAACTCAACTTATCAAAGATTCACAGTAATTAGCATCTAACAGGCAGTAGCTCTTGTAATCTACTGTTATCCATATAAATTCTTGGACAAAACTTTCTTATTCAAATTTTAGTTCTTCTTATCACTGGTAGTACTTCCACCAGGGTGAGTAATCTCCCTTATAAATGAAAAGTTTGTTGTTCCTGTCTCCCACGTTAAACGAAAACAATTTTTATTTTTGAGATTTTTTTCGTCTAGAGATGGATGAAAGAAAGTCCCATTACGTGTGTGCCTTACTCTCATACTCCATATTTTGTTGTGATAGGTTATCGAGGTTTTTTGTTATTTTTCTGCAGAGATCAGCATAAGCATCATATGTCTTTCTTTCCAGGTTTCCCGTTTTTTTCCTTTGCGAGGGCACAAATTAGAGGTTTTAGACCCTTTAGTTTTTTTTTTTGAAAATCGAAATTGCCTTAGTAAGAGGAAGATAAGAATATTTTGTTGTTTTCTTCCAATAATCAGAAAAAGGCAAACCCCTCCAAATCTATCAGTGCATTCACAAATTTGAAAGGGCCCTTCCTTGCCCCCTAGGCTCTTTTAAATGGAATCTACCGTAGAGATGGTCAGAGCATCCTTTCTATGAGGTATGTTTGATACCCTAATCATTTATCAGAGCTTTTTCCAGTTTCTTTGATATTAACAATTTCCTCTTGTGTTACACCAAGTGTAGAGATGGCTCTGATACACCATGTATGATAGGTGACACTTATTTACAGTCGCCTGAAAATCTTTCATTCCTTGTGAAAGTGTTGGGTCTGTCTCTCAATTTGAATGTTCCTTAATGTTTAAAGTCGCATTAAAATCTCTAAATAGTATCCACGGTTTGGGTGATATGGGAGTTGTGATGTGCAACAAGATCATTCCATAACTCCTTTCGTTCCTCAGAAAAATTAAATGCATAAATGAAAGAACATAAAAACCCTTGTTCATTCACTGTATGAACTGAACATTTGATGAGCTGACTGCTTTTGTAGAAAGGGAGTTATGTTTGTAATATGTCAACAGTGACAGACTTTTTGATATGTCACGTGCCTTGTTTCCATTAACTCCGGTTTCAATTGGACAGCCAAAATCAAACTGATCTTTTTGAATCTAGTTTCTTATTACTTGATGTTTTACTATCTCGTTAAAACCACAAATGTTCCAAAAAAAACCTAACATTTGAAGTTTTCGTTTGGAAACTTCTGTTGCTCGTACCACCAAGGTTGCCTCTAGGTTTTAAGCTTTCAAATCTTGCTGAATTCTATTATTTTGAAACCCTTGACAATGATGGCCGGGTACTAGTCTCATTCATCATCTTTGTTGACCTATCTTTATCTCCCTGATTAGATTAAGTGACCCCAGTGTCCTCCTCCTCCCTAAAGTATCATTATCTTTGTTAAAATCATCCTATGTTTTCTCTCTTCCACTGTTTTCTCTTTGTCCTCCATTTCTACCTCCTCTCTCTCTCTTTCTTTTCTTGGAGTGGCTTTGTTGTAATTGATCTCCAGGACAGAGAACCGTGAAGGTGAATATCAATTTTTATGTTGTTTTATCTTGTTTGATGCTATTCTTCTTTTACTAGAAGAAAATGTGTGATATCTATTAGTCACTACCGATGTTGGATGTTTCATTTGATAAAAATTGTAGAGTTGTCTTCATCTCAGAAATGTTCATCTTAAACACATCCTTCTGAACCCCCTCCAAGAAAAGGTGTTATGGAACAATATGCCTTCAGACATGTCTGGACCACCTTTGTCTGAATTACCTATGACCGAATGTTTGGATCGTCTTTGTCGGAGCCGCCTCTAACTGAAACATCTGTGTATGAACCAAATTTTCCTGAACCAAAACTGTTTGAAACATCTTTGATCAACCTAACTCTGTTTGTTAACCCTCTGTCTAAACAATCTATGTATTTCAATTATCATGTTCTACTTTTTCCATACACTCAAAGCAAAGCAAGATTGAGAATTTTTCGAAACATTTCCTTGATTTGTGATCCCATTTGTCACATTTCATGCAACGATTTGATAACCATGAATATGAAAACTGTACCACTACATTTTCACCCTTCAGCTTAAAATTATGCTATATTGGCATTTCTAGAGCTCGCTCGGTCTCTACAAAAACTTTTGCTTCCTCGAAGTTCTTAAAATACTCAGTATCCCGATGAATTCACTTCAGAAACCCTACCAGAAATCCAAAACTTCTCCACGAGAGCATTGACGATGGCACACCTTTCATGTGAACTCACATAGGCATATTCTTAACTACTTCCTTCTTTTCATCCAGAGTACAAGACCAGTGTGACACTACCATGGAGATATCAGATATATTCCACATCCCTCGTCTTAATACTCTTGATCTGAAACTTGCATCCCATATCCTGAACTTGATAGATGTTACATCTATTTCAAATACATTCACTTTCACAGTTTTAGCTCTCAAAGACCATATCTAATTCACGATCATGTGAATCTTTGCATCATCAAGAAAACATCCTACCAAGAATTCTCTATCCATAGAGGAACATTTGCAGTTACATCAAAAAAATTCGTTATAAAATAAGTGATATCTCACTATTATAAATTAAATTGAATGATGCTTGACATTTGTGATCAGTTAAATAATATACTATTTCTTTGTTGTTGGTTGAATTCATTATCAGTAGCGGCCCTGTGCAGAAGTCATGGAAGCATAAGCTTCTGGCCTTCTTAAAAATATATATGTTTTCGGTCAATTTTTTCTATTATTTAGAACTATTTATTTTTTAGGGCCTTCAAATTTTTTTGGTGCTTCAAGCCTAAGTTTTTTTGGACTTTCTCAGGACCGGGCCTGTTCATTATATATATTTTTTATGTAAACAACATTTTATATAATCATGTATTTTCTTAATTTGTATGCATTTAGGAACATCCCCTAAAATTAATTAGAGGAAGTAATGATTTGTAGTTTTATGGCTGTTAATATTTTAGGCATTTCACATGATCAGCTATGCAAGATTATAAATTTGTCTCCATTCAACATATATTTTAGTAGTAAACTGTAATTTAAAAGGATAAATAAATGAATATAATTTTTTTTCTTTGGTCTTTACACAAAATTGTGAATGTTGGTTATATAAATATCCATAATACTACATTAATTTTCTTATTATATTTATAATATATGTATATTCAATAAAATTCCGTACAAGTGAGTATATATTTTTATTAACTTTTAGTTTCTTTAATATCAATTTATATTTCAAACCCGAAAGGTGTAATCGGAAAACTTTACAGCTGTTTGGAGAAAAATCGAGATCTAGAAAAAAAGATTAGAGAAGAAGCTAAGACAACAAGATATAAACCAGTAAATAAAATTGAGAATGGGTAAGAAACGTGGAAGCTCAAAGCTTCACTCTCCGCCGAGCACATGAAGATTACAGATCTGATTTCGCTGCGAAATTCACATCGGTTGGTGTGTCCGAAACCATACCATGGATCTATCTATGACTGGTATTCAAGGTAAGAGCCACCCTCAACAATTTTTATACAGCCACAAACGCCAAATGGAAGCTCAAACCTTCACTCTCCGGCGAGCCCATGAAGATTACAGATCCGATTTCGCTGTGAACTTCACACCATGGATATATCTATGACTGGTCTTCAAGGCCAGAGCCACCCCCAAGAGTTGTTATACGGCCACAAACGCCAGATGGATAACCTTTTCAATGGCCAACCATGAGGGGATTGCGTCTAGGAGATCCTTTGTCTCTTTTCATCTTCATCTTATGAATGAAAGCACTTGTTAGACTTCTTAATCATGCGGAGAAACAAGGCAAGATAATGGAGATGCGTGTCTCACGGTCTAATCCCCTCAATAACACACCTTCTCTTTGCTGATGATAGCCTATTGTTTTGTAAGGCGGAGCTTCATAATGCAATTAAGTCATGCAGCTAGACTTATGGTAAGCCTCAAGGCAGTGTATTAACTACGAATAATCGTGTTTACTCTTTGATAAGAAGATACCTGGACATGTAAAGGATGCAATCAAAACTTCAAACGGAATAGAAAATGAGGAAGGGATGGAATCTTATTTTGGGATCCTAGAGGATATCAGTGGCTCTAACAAAAAATATTTTCATTCCTTAAAAAAAGATTACAAAACCGAGTTAATGGTTGTATGGGGCGATGATTATCAAGGGAAGGAAAGGAGGTTTTGATAAAAACTCTCTTACTTGCTCTACCTACGTATGTGATGTAGACTCTACTACTACCTCTAAAGACTTATGAGAATTTAGCTAGTGCTGTTGTACAGTTCTTGTGGAGCTCAAACCCACCTAAGAGAAGTATATTTTAATACCCACACTTTTGAAATAATAAAGTAATAAGAAAATAAATAAACAATCTAAAATCTCTATTTATTAAATCTCAAAAATAATCTCCAAACACCATAACTCCAAAAGATAAAATAAAATCCGTATAAAGTCGATAATATCATAAAATAGAAGTCTAGAAATAAAGCAACGAAAACAACTCAAAAGCACCAGTCTTATAGAATCACTCATGCTCACTAGTCTCACCTGAAAGGGGTAAAAACGAAGGGGTGAGTAACATGGGAGTCACTCAGTGAGGTAAAGGGGTAAAACAACTCAAAAGCACCATATCCAAAATTTGTTTCATTTTGGATCGAAGACTTTGAAAGACTTTTTGGGAAATCTTCTAGCATAAAATGCATTATAATACTCCTAAGAAGTCTTCAGAGAAGTCTTCTGAGAGTCTTCCAAATTCTAATTCAGATCTGAAAAAATATGAATATTCAAAAACATTCAAATAACTTTGATACAGAGAAAAAATTCAAAACTAATTTTTTATGCTTAAATAATAAACAAAACAACCACATTAGGTTGAATCTATAACTTTTAGAATCTAACATATATAACAGAAAAAAGTATATATCCAAAATTTCTAGGTCTACCTTTGAAGGAGTGAAAGATGAGAATCATGTAATGAAAAACCTGCAAAACAAGATAAATTAGTGAGAAAGACATAAAAATAAGAAATAAATTTTGAAAGTTTGGTGTTGACAAGTTCAAAGAGATTATGGAGATGTTGTAGAGTTTTAGAGTGAGAAACATTACATTTTTGTTGCAACCATTTGATAGGAAGAGAAAGAATGTGTAAGTTTTCTTTATATAAGGAGATAAATATTTTAATTAGGTAAAATATTTTCGGTTCAGAAGAGAAGACTTTTTAGAAGTCTTCTAAAATCCAATTTACTATTCATCCAAGAAGTCTTCTAACATAATGCACTAGAAAATTTCTTGGAAGATTTCTTAGGAAATCTCTAGGAAAGTTTTTCAAACCCTAAAATCAAGTAACTAACAAATAGCAAAAAAAAAAGTTCATTAAACTTAAAATCATCATATAAAATTTTAATATAAACAAAACTAAACACATATAGGTCATTTTTTAAAAAAAAGTTATAATTCCAAAATCTAACCCTAAAAATACAAACAATAATATAACGTACGTTACCAATCCCAAAACTAAAGACTATCATGACTCAATGTACATTCATTCACCTATGTCAAAGACAATTCAATTTTAGTTAATTTAAATTTACATCATTTATAAGTGTATATAGTTACATGATTTGGCTTTTTCCTATCATAATATATTTTTTTTAAAATTTATAATTTTTAAGATTCAATACATGAAAAGACTTCTTGGAAGAATTATGGAAGACTTCACATTAGACGGAGAACTTAAATTTTAAATTAAAGATTAGGCAGAAAGCCTAAATTTTACTAAAATTTAAGCAGAAAATGGTAGACTATGTTGTGAAGTCTTCGAGGACATCTTCTACCTAAGTGCATTATATGAACTCTTCTAGGAAATCTTCCAAAACCTTATAATCAAATAACTAAGAAAGAAAACATTTCCTTAAACTTAGAAGAAACTTAGAAAATATTTTTAAATCAAGTTATTAGACACATATTATCCAAAATAAAAATAAAATAAAATATAAGATATCAAAATCTAATCCTAAAATACCAACAATATTACAACATATGTTATCAAAACTTAAAATCAAAGACTATCATGATTTAATCTACATTCACTCATTTATGTTACATCATTTATAAATGTTTATAATTACATTTCAATTTTTTCCCATACAAAATTTTTTCTACAAAAATTTTAATTCTTTTTTTTAAGACTTATTGTACGAAAAAACTTCTAGGGAAATCATATGTTTTCTCACATAGAAGGTTATAATGATAAACTCAATACAAGTTTGTTTGGTTATAAAGGGTTTGATATAATTACATTAGTCTTCTTAGTTGCTTTTGCATTTGATTAAATTTAATATACACTTTTGCATTTAAAATCAAGTTGTAAGTCATATTTGACTAATTCCCTATAATAAAACCTAGTGTTATCATTCAGAAAACGATATAATAAAATCTCCATCGTCAAAAGAGTTATATGACTTGCTTGCATAAATCAGTTTGAAATAGTGGAACATTCCTTGATATAAATGTTTACGAAGTTGCTTTAATATCTACTTGGCAATAAATTCTCGAGTATTAATCATTAAAATAAACTTAAGTTCAGTCTCCAGCTGTGAGGATGGAATCTTGAGAGCAATGAAGGATTTTATTACGGCTTTGATTGGTGACATGAGTTACATACAGTTGTTTAAGTTTGAGTTAGAAGCATTAGGCCTGCGACGTATTATCCGGGATCCGGATTCGATCCGAGATCCGTCCCGGATCCGCTCCGAAAATAGGATATCCGGAGTGTCCGGATCCGAATTCGGATAGTAAAATTTCGGATCCGTCCAAACCGGATCTAAATCCGGATATCTTAATTTTTAGATCCGGATATCCGGATCTGGATCCGTGTTTTTAAAAAATATTAATTTTTTAATTTTATTAATAATTATATTTGATATATTAGTATTTATACATAAAATATTTTTTTAATATTATATTTAAATTTTACTAATATTATATGTCATATATATAGTAATAAATTTTGTATAAATATCTAATTTATGTTTTATTTTTAGATTTTTTTATATTTTTAAAATATTTTTTTATTTTTTTTAATTATTTTTACGGATCCGGATCCGAGTATCCGCGGGTATCACAATATCTGGGCGGATATCCGAAGTCCGGATACCTGGAAGACACGGATCCGGATCCGGATATTAAAGTCACGGATCCGACGAATCCGGATCCGGATATCCTAAAATACCCCGGATATCCGGTCCGTCCCACCCCTAAGAAGCATAAGTCACAAATGGTACCAATTATATGGATTATTTTTTGTCCTCAATAAATGTTTGAGTTATGATGTGTTGTACTTGATTTATAATTTTGAGTTATCCCATTGGAAAAATTGATAACTCAAATATTAACTCAACATTAAACAAAATTCAGTGTATTAAGATTTGATTTTTTTTATTTTTTTTGGACTAGGTGGCATACGTCATTTTTTTTTTATCAGCAATGTTTTTTTATATGCACATGAGTGTCTCATGTTTAACACATGTCAGTTCATAAACTATTTTCAAAAATATATATAGCTATTTACTTATTAGTCAAAGATGTTTATATATTTTCATTTGATTACTTAAACAAACTTGTTCATATAACTTTAATTGCTAATTCTATTTAGTAACTAATTTTTTATATATACATAAAATTTGATGTAAATATATTGGTATCTTTTGTTAGAATATACACAAAGTATATTTCCTTATTTTTTATTTAATTATTTAATATAATGTATTTTACATCTATTTTATTAAATTTGCAATAAATATATTTATAGTTGATATTAATATTTTTAAATAAGAAATTTTGAAACTTTATTAGTCAATAATTTTTAAAATATAATAACTCATATTTCTACAGAGAATTCACTATATCTACAGTTTTTACCACATAGAATTATTTTTGCGATTTACATCAACTTATAATTTTTATTGTAATTTAACTCTAATTCAACATGTCACCAATTGGAGCCTACATCAACTTAATTTGTGGGTTATTTTAGACTACGTGTCAATCAGACAAGCACATGTCCTTGCTGATGTATTAATGTATTTTTTGTATAATCTTTCATTTTGTCAAAGATATTTTGTCTCCAATCTTAAGGACTAAATTGCATGATAGTACATTTGTACCAAATCATTGGTTTTATTTTGTTTCTATCCGCACTGAAACTACATGATCTGTCACTAATATTTTTTTGATTTAATTTGTTGTTCCTCTCCTTAAGCTGATATATGGGAGACGTGGTTTCAACTCTCTGCTGAGAACTAGAGACGAAGCTCGACTATATACCCATAACATTTATATATGGACAATTCTTCCAAATGACTTTGAAATATATTTTCTTACTAAAAAAATTGATAAATTAATGACTAAAAGAAATTTCATTAAAAGGATAAAAGACCATTGTATTAATACATTGTGAATACATAATATATATATATAATTATTTGAATAATTAATAAAAATAAAAAGTACATTTTTCTAATAAAATGTTTTTGACTTCAAACTTTTTTTATTTTTAATCTTTTGATTTTTTTTTCAATTTTTTTGTTTTTTTATTTTGTTTCAAAAATTAATTTTAAAATCCAAAAATCTTATTGAAACTATTTTTTTTTAAATTATTTTAAATTTTTAGCATTTATTATTTTTAAAATTCTAAAGTTCACTCTCCAAAACTTCACCTTTCAAATCTAAACCCTAATGGTAAATTACTTAAACCCTAAAAGGATTATTTACTTTTTTTTTGTTTTTTTTTGGCCGTGAAGACTATATTTGTGATAAGATTTTTTTAAGTCATACTAGAGAATTTATCTTTATATGTACCTTAAATTTTGTTTTTTTTTTCTTTCCATTTTATAAGGAAAACTCTGAGAATCTATTGGATCAAGTGGAAAAGCTAATCTGTGCACGCACATCAACATGTTCAATTCTTTCTTCTTTACCTGATGCAGTGTCATCCTACTTCTTCTTGGCTTTGGTTTTTGTTTTATTTCCTTCCTAAGCTTACTCGTATTATGGCTTTATTTCCTTTTTACATAAGGAAGATTATCATTCCTTATTAGTTTAGGTTTTGCTTAATGTTCTACTATATATATACCGATGTCTTAGGTGTTAGTAAAACACATGGCTTATTTTATTAATATACAGAACTTATATAAACTCTAAAACTTGTTCTCAGATAGAACTTGACTCTCAACGATCTCAAAAAAGCATATTAGAATCAATAGGTTACTTGCGTATGACGTAACTTGTGTTACACTAACATCCATTTGGGTTTGCTTTTAAAGTTACAAAAATGATTTTTATCTATTGAAAAAATAAATAATGTACTTAAAATGTTATGAACTATCATAAAGCAAGCATTCTATATAGAAAAGACATCATATTAATGTATATTGGCATTTTGATATTACATATTAATAACAATTTTTCCTAACTTAAAACATATTTCAAGGTACTCATATTACTAGGAAATTGTAATGTATTTATTTAATTCTACTACAACAGATTTACATTCCTAAAACAATAAAATATGATCAGTACACTTTTAAATTAAATTTTGAATTTAAATAATATGCTATATATTTATGGTTATAATACCTTGTTAGGGTATAAAATCTTATTATTATATTATTTAGAATGTAGTGAATTAATATGCAATTTTTTAATTTTTACTCTTTACCAAAAAAATATTTAGAATGTGAAGCCATTATTCATAAAAGTATAAAATTTCAGTACTATAATTTCATAATTTGAAATATCAGTCTATCTTATTAATACTACATGAAATATGTCTATAAAGGTGAAACTTAGTGAACATTTTCTTTACATATAAATCTCTGACATACTCTTTTTAACCTGAAATGTGTTTAATAAAGTAAGAATTTTGCAATATTGGTATTAACTGTATAATTTGGAATATTATCACTGAATGAAGAGATTTAATACAAATGAAATTTAATGAAGTATTTTCTTCAAACTAATCTTTCAGGTAATATATATTTAAAGTAACCATACAAACATGGTTGAATGGTACAACAAGCTTGGAAATGTGTTACTTATTTCGGGTTTGAAAACTTACCAAACTCAGATTTACCCGTTTGTGTGTGGTCTTACGATATTGGTATCTAATTCCTACTGCGAGCAATCATGTCTTTATGGCACCGGTAAACATGCCCTCATGGGATTAGTTGGTTGTGTGTGTGTGTTACAAATACTATATGAAGTTACTGCAGTATGTTATATACTATATTAGTATAAGCCATATATTTTTCAACAACTAAAAATTTTTCTTTTTATTTTTTTTGTCAACTGAATTTTTTGATTAACTCATGTATGTAGGCTATTTATAAAAGTAAAATGTAAGAAAAATGATACTGTATTTAATATTATAGATAATTATAGATATATCATGTTTTAATAGAATATAACCAATGTAACTATTTTAAGGTTATATTTTTGGATGATTAAAAATATTAAATAAAAATATTAATAGTTTAGAATTAGTCCAACATAGATTATTGAACAATATAATATTAAGTTGATTATATTTTAATAGAATAGATAGTAGAAATTTAGTCAAGTATTTTTTCTCTCTCTGGGTTGGTTTATATTTTTCATAACTCAACTGGAACAGTTATGTTATTTACAAAGGAATTTTATGCTATATTGAAATTGAACAAATTTGGCATATTTCGTATGAAAAAAAACTATCAAGGAAAGGCTGTAAAATTTTATTTAACATTTAATTAGTGCTTAAGGTGAAAATAATTTAATTAAAATTAATATTATTTGTTAAGATATAATTCTATTATGAATTGAACTATAATGGAATAATTTTGGAAGTAAACTCAATCTAAATTAATTATAGAATTTCAATAGATATGTTATAAAATCTCACACTAAAAAAATCTAAAATTTTAATTAAGATCGGTCCTTCTAATTAAGATTTTTATATTAAATTAGCCGTATTCTTATATAGTTTATGTATTTTGTTTAGGCAGTATCACAACAGTTTTAGTTTAGTCATTTTAGAAGTCATGTGTCTCAAATAATTAAGATCTAAGTTGATTTTTTCTTTAAAATGTGTAATCTTTAATGAGTTTGTGATAATGTTGGATGTTTTTAATGTTCAGTGAGTTCGTACTACTTGATGGGTTCATGTTAGGTCTGAGCATTCAGGGTCTTAATCAGATTTTGGTTCGGTTCTATTCGGGTTTCGGGTTCTCGGATTTACAAAAATCAACACCATTCGGGTATTTCAAGAGTCCGGGCGGTCTCAGTTTGGGTTTAGTCGGGTTCGGTTTGGGTTTGGTAACATACCAAAAAAATGGTTAAAACCTATATATTTTCAGAGTTTGGATCTCAATCGGGTTTTCACTTCTAAAACACTAATTTGTACTTGATTAGACACTAATAAATACTTACTAAGGTATTTAAGAAATTAATATTATCTGAATGTACTCAACGTTAACCAAAAGATGATTGCTAATGCTAAGTTGTTAACCAAAAGATCATGTGGTAAAGCAACCCTGTTTTCAAAAATCAGACATAAAATAGATTTATTGAACTCGTAAATGAGACACAACCATAAAAGAAACATTGTAATTTTATTAAAACTGAAAACCAAACAAAAATCACCATTATTCAAATGAAAACCAAGCTAAATTCATGATCTAAAAGAAAATAAAAACATCAAAAAACAGCAACAACTCGTCCAACCTTCAAAATTCAACCTTCAAAATCCAAACCAATATACAAACTTTGATGAATAAAGTAAAAGTTAAAGAAATATACATTTCTCATTTATCAAGCATTTCAACATCAGCTAAGATTTATTTAATTGTAGTGATGCTTGCATTAATCTTGATGTCAGCTTGTATCCATTGCTCAGTACACATAAAAACCTCAATCATGAATTGAGTTAAACCGCTTCTATGCGGTTCCAATGTCTTTCCACTTGTGCTAAAAGCACTATCTGATGATACTTGCATAACAAAGAGATCTCTAGACATTTTTGCAAGAACCGGATACTTGATTTTGTGCATCTTCCAACATGACATAGTGTCAAAATCGAGTCCCATTAAGATGTTACGATTCTCAACAGCTTCCTTCAAGTAAATATCAAGTTCATCCTTTGTATTTTCACCTTTTTCTGCAACAAGATCCTTGTACAAAACATCCATCCTTTCTTAGCCAAAATCGTCAACTGCCAGTTCCATTCTTTATGTCGCGTGTTCCTGAGACTCTGGACCAGATACATTTGAAGCTTCAGTTGACTGTGATGCTTGTCCAGAAGCCCCTATGAAACACATGTTGTACTCTTTGAAAATACATGTGAGAAGGTCAGTCACTGACTTTAGCATTTCCTTAGCCTCAAAGTTGTCTTTCCCATACTTCTCAAAACAAAGCTTAGTGAAATGCATCTTATTCCTAGAATCAAAGATTGTCGCTAGGATCAACATTTTATTGACATCTTTGATACCATCCCAATACTTCAAAAACTTCTTCAACATTTCTGATGCTTTCAACTTCAACTCAAAATCTAAGCTTAAGCTACTAGCTAAAAAGTGAGATTTCTCTCAATTGTCATTATCTCACTGTAGCATTTGAATGCATTGACCTTAGATGAGACTGAGACAACCAAAGTATTATTGTAAAAGATGATCAAAAATCGAATTAGCTTCTCAACAACACTCCAATCGCTAGCATCAGGTGGTCTACACCTATTAGTCCCATTTTCTACTTCTGAAAAGTAGTCATTGTACAACATATCTTCTGCTTCGATCAAATGAAATGCTATCTTCAACTGTAGTCCTCTAGATAGCATGAGAAACGTTGAATTCCATTTAGTCTTTACATATAGAGGCAAGCTACCAGAAGTCATATTACTAGTTGTGACTCTTTGATCAAATGCATTTAACCCACTGATAGAAACTTGAACATAATGTACAACATTAAGGATAGCTAAGACATTCTCGACTAAATCATTCAACCTATCTTTAGCAATCAAGTTGATAACATGAGCAGAACACTTCATGTGTAAAAAGTTCCCATCTAAGACCAAAGCATCATGAGAAATCGACTTATAATCCATATGGAACCTCATAATAGCTGATGTATTAGCAATTACATTATCTACTGTGTTGCATAACATTTTCTCAATTCCACAGTCTGCTAAACACTCTAAAAGAACATTTGCAATGGTTTGACCTTTGTGATCCATGACATACTTGAAGCCAATAATTAACTTCTTCAGCTGCATAATTCATCAATGAAATGTGCAGTGATAACCATGTAGCTTGTACATGTGAGTCATGAATGAAAACCTTGAACAAGTTAGTATAAGTGAATGACATTATTGAAATATGAATTTTATTGACATGATTAATAAATTAAAAACTTTACATGTGACATGAAATACCCAAATATCAGTGGTAAGTGAAACTCTTTGTTTGCTTGTGCAGAGCAAGTTCTTCTATGTTGCTTTCTTTTTCCACAAACATCTCCACAATGTTCCTTTGTGGCAGTCCTTCTTGAGTGAGTTTTGAACATGTTAACCTTGCAATATAAGAGATTAAAAGAGTAAGTAAAGTTAAATGATTTCAAAAAAAATATTAAAAGACAATTTTATACAAGGAATTACCTTTTCGTAAAAGTGTTTAAAAGTAATACTTTCAATGAATGAAAGTAGCAATTATGCAAACACCATGAGCTTGTTACAAGCTTCTTTGAAAACCGGCTCATCCACTTTAGATGCCTTCAGATTTCTTTCACTACAAATCCGCAGTTGATTCTTTTTCTGAGTAATTAACCACGATTTGTATTCTTTGAAGATGCTTCTTCAGGTTAGACTTAGATGAACATGAAAAGGTCTTTTGGCAATTGTGACAGATGCATTTGTCACGATTTTCTTTGGTTATGGTGTAATTCTTCCACATACCTTGGCTCAACCAACTTCTTCACCTTGCTCGCCTGTGATGATTCTCCATTTGCATCAGCATTTTTCCCTTGGTATTCTTGCTCTTTGTATTGCACATCCATAGGTTTTCCTTCAATATGTTGGTTTTTAGAAGATGAGGATGTCATCTGCAAGAGACCGTATTATAAACAGTAAGAGCTTGTTCACAATAAATGAAAACATCATAATTTACACATGATAACTATATATCATACACATCACAACCAACAGACTTGATATCAACACATATATGATCAAAGCTTGATGATCACTACATATAATCTTAATTCATCTCACACATTACACTCATATGAAACAAGTTATATCTTAAGAACTTAAAACCATAATCAACAACAGAAAGTTCTAAAAATGATTTATGACAACTTAACAACTTTCAACCAAAGCTACAAAGTTCTTCAATTATGTTCTTCAGACAATGATGATAAAATCTAAAAATAACAAAAGCTACATTTATTGGATCTTAATACTAATCAAAAGAAAGTATATGCATTAAAATTAATCAAAAATCATGAGACTTAACCCAAAATTTTAAAACAAAATTAAATTTATTGAGAACTCAAGAGAAAATTGAGTATATCAGACTGATTACTTTCTGACTAAAGAGATCGATTGGTTTATCAATTTTGAGGAATCACATAGACATTATATAGGAACTAGTATGTAGGGTTTCAGATTTGAATCAATGATGGGAATCACTGCGGAATTAGTATAGGAAACAATATCACGGGATGATGAGATTTCTGAAAGGTTTAGTAGGGGATTTCACAGAGAATCTCGGTGTTAGGTTTTGTAATCGAAATGAAAATGAAAAGGGTTTAAGGTTAATGAAGTTTGAGATTTGGATGTAACCGATCGGGTCTTGGATTTTTAACCGACCGACCCGACAACCATTGTACCAAGAAAACGTGATCCGATCGATTTAGATCCAAACCCAACCCAAACCGGTTTTATTAGACAAGGTCCGATTCAAGTTTTCAAGTTCGGTTTTATTGCCCATGCCTAGTTCATGTCTTAGGATGTCATAAAAGCTAGAATTCATGCTTAAAAGCATCATCGAAATATTAGGCTTGGGTTTTTAATCATCGTTGGAATACAATAATTTATGATCTTTGGAATCATTAGAGTTATTTTGGTCATTCTAATTTATTTTTGTTATTTAACATTTCTTAGTTTTTTTCGTTTCACTAGTTGGCTACATTAAGGGTGTAAATCGGGCTGGTCCAGCCTAAAACCTGCAAAGTCCATTGATATCTAAGCCCGACACGGTCTGGTATGTAAAAAAATTGGGTCGATATTCCAAAATATGTCTTCGCCCTAAAAAGACTAGAAGAACTTTTGGTCTTTTCAAACTCTTAAAAAGATAAACTAAAATTGAATACATTAAATATAAAACTAGAATTAATTTAATTCTAAATTTAAATAATCATCCATGTATTTTTTATAAAATCCAAAACAAAAAAAAATATTACCTAATAAACCAAATAAACAATAATAGCAAATAGGAATATACAAAAATCTTTTCAATTCTAGGTAATAGAAACTGTAGAATCAAGATCAGAATGTTCTTAAGTAACTTCTTCATTCTCATTGTCATCGAAAGCTACATATAAAATATAAAAAAATATCTAATTTTGACATACATATTTTAAAATAATATTTTAAAATATTTTGATCTCAAAACGTAAATCCTTCCAACTAAGTATGTGTACAAATCAGTGATTCAACATGTGTTGGTAGAAAACAAGTTCTACATTTGTTTACGACATGAGCATCAATGCTGAAACGGGATTTTGATACCACTATAGTTATCCAAATGCTATATTTGTTTAAGATATTAACACTAATTCTATATTTGTGTAAGATATGAGCATTATTGCTAATAATTAAATATTTTTTTTTCTCAAGATGGTTCCTAAACGGGTTTAAGCCCAAACTAGATAAATCCTAAATGGGTTAAGCCTACAAAGCCCAACTTCAATCATTTTAGGGTTAGATGAACTTGTACTGCGGACTTCAGATTTCCTAATGTGGCGGTGAATGTAAAGTTTAATTTACTTTTTAAATTTATAGTAAAAGAAATATTTAAAATAAACAGATTTAAATTCAAATATAATTTTAAGAGAAACTATTAATCTATTTCCAACAACTAACATTGTTTACATTTTTGATGAAATTAATCATATTTGAAGATAATATAATCAATTTAAACATTTAAGAAGTATATTATATGATATTAATTAATAAATTATATATAAATAATTAGAACACGATGATTAGTTTATAAGAAAATAAATTATTTTCCCCTATATATTCAAATGGCTGATAAAGTATTTGTATTATCTTTACACATTTTAATAATGTGATAAATGCTGAAACCGAATGTTGATATTTTAAAAAAAAAACTGTTGTGAACTTACTGATTTTCAAATTATTTTGGTAGTTGACAAAAGGCTCGAGTAAGATTCATAATAAATAAAAATGAAATTTAAGTTAAAGAAAGGAACATAAAGTCAAATCTGTTTTGAACGAAAAAGTAGAATAACTTTTGGACTTCACTTATTTTTGTACCAATGAGAAAGGATTTTCTTTTTCCAACTTTAATAGCCTTTCTCAGGCATTAATTAAGTTATTCTTTCACAACTCTTCTAGTTACATAGAGAGACAAATCTCGAAGTAGAACTCAAAAAAAGATCTTACAAGTGAAACCACCGTTAACTATTAACGGAAAACCACCAGTCTTCACTCTCCTCTACGTGCCAAAGACTCCACTGATTCAAAACTCGGTCGTTTTGAAAAAACTTATTCCCACTGTGTAATGTATCTTTCCAAGTGAGACAAAACAAAAACAACACACATTAAAGCTGTAACATCAGTCTAGCGGTTTGCCGTTCACGGCGGCGATATGATAAACTAAAGAAAAGAGCTTTCGCCGATTCAAAACAATGGGCTGCGTTTTCTGCAAGAAGTCCGCTGGAGGAAAACATAATCCCGATGAAGCTCCTCCGGGAAACCTCCGCCGTGAAACCAAGACGAATCATTTGCCTTCTTCTTCCTCTACCGCCGTATCTGTACCGGAGGTCATCGAAACCGGAGAGAGCAAGAAGGATTCAGGTTCGAATCAGATTCAAACGGCGAGAACGTGGCACACCGGTGATTTCTCGGCCGGATCTTCTCGCCGGCCGTTGGGGATGAGTCTCCGTGCGCCGGAAGGATGGCCACCGTGGCTGATTGCTGCTTGCGGCGAATCTATCAAAGACTTGACTCCACGGCGAGCTACCACATACGAGAAGCTCGAGAAGGTAAGTATAATCAAAATAGTAATCACTAGCAAAAAAGTGATATAATTAGAAAGTTAATTACTTTGGATTAATTAATTATACTTCTTTTTTTTTGATGTAATGAATGTTGTAATTGAATAGATTGGGCAAGGAACTTACAGCAATGTGTACAAGGCTAAGGATCTATTGACTGGAAAAATTGTAGCTTTGAAGAAAGTTAGATTTGATAATCTAGAAGCAGAGAGTGTTAAGTTCATGGCCAGAGAGATTCTTGTGTTGCGACGGCTTAATCATCCTAATGTGATAAAACTTCAAGGGTTAGTTGCTTCGAGGGTTTCATGTAGTCTCTACCTTGTTTTCGAGTATATGGAGCATGATCTCACTGGCCTTGCTGCAGCTCAAGGTGTCAAGTTTGATCTTTCTCAGGTTTGTGTGTTGTATGAATGTATTGTTTTATAGAGGATTACATGATTCTAATTACAAGGAAGAAGTTAATGTTCATGTCTTCATGTGCAATTGTAGATAATGCTTCCAAAAATATAAGTGTCTTTAATGTTCCAATGAGCCTTTGATATCTCTACATATTTGATAGTCTTGCATAATCTGAAATAAGAAGAAAATATACAAACTTGTATATCTAGATCACTGTTAGACATTTTTTTTTTGTTTCTTTTCTTCAGGTGAAGTGTTTTATGAAGCAGCTACTATCTGGGCTAGAGCATTGTCATAGCCGAGGAGTCTTACATCGAGATATCAAAGGTTCTAATTTGCTGATAGGTAATGATGGAATACTGAAGATTGCTGATTTCGGGTTGGCTACGTTTTATGACCCAAAGCAAAAGCAAACGATGACTAGTCGTGTTGTCACGCTCTGGTACCGCCCTCCTGAGCTTCTTCTTGGAGCTACCAACTATGGAACTGGCGTTGATCTTTGGAGTGCTGGTTGTATCATGGCAGAGTTACTTGCGGGCAAGCCCGTTATGCCAGGCAGAACCGAGGTAAACAGAATCAATGTTTGTCTTATCATATACAGATGTGTAGGGCCTCTTATCTTAGTTGCATTGTAGAGTGAAGTTATTGCTTCTTTGACTTATTTTTGGAAACCAGCTGCCTGATCTTGGAACATATTAAATGCATGTACGCCCATAATTTAATAAGACTGTTATTTGAACTGCTAATTTGTTTTTTGTAGGTCGAACAACTTCATAAGATATTTAAATTATGTGGCTCGCCTTCAGAACTGTACTGGAAGAAGTACAAATTGCCAAACGCAACCCTTTTTAAGCCCCAACATCCGTACAAACGTTGTGTGGCTGAAGCATTCAACGGCTTCGATCCATCCACTGTGCATCTAGTCGAGACACTTCTTGCCATAGATCCTGGTGATCGAGGAACTTCAACCTCGGCCTTGAGTAGTGAAGTGAGTCATATTCCCTCTCAAATCTTTCTATTGTTTGATATATGGTAGTTCGTGATTAGATGAAAAACACTTCTTACAGTTCTTTACGAGTGAACCTTTAGCGTGTGATCCATCAAGTTTACCAAAATATCCACCTTCCAAAGAACTGAATTTAAAGCTAAGGGACGAAGAGGCTAGAAGGTACTAATTTTTACTTCTTCTATGCGTTTTCTGGATGATTATATTGATTTGTAATTGGTCTCGTCTCGTGGGTGCATTTGTTTGGCTAGGCAAAAGGGTCTTACTGGAAAAGGTAGTGGTGTTGAAGGAGCCAGAAGAATAAGGTATCGTGGGGATCGCACTGGGAGAGCTTTTCCAGCTCCAGAAGCTAATGCCGAGATTCAAGCAAACTTAGATGTGAGAAAAACAAGATCCTCTTTTCATCTCATTCATGTTCATGCACAAACACACATATACACAATGCTTTCATATGAATGAGCGAAGCTTTGATAAATCAGTTATGCCTATAGGGAGACTGTGCACAAGATTTTGTTAGAGTAGTTAAAAATTTGTTTAACATTTTTCTGCTGTGTTTTGCAGAGATGGAGAGTGGCACCACAAACTCATGGAAAGAGCAAGAGCGAGAAGTTCCCGCCTCCTCACCAGGACGGTGCAGTTGGGCACCCAGTGGAAGAAGATCAGTCAAAGAAAAGCTCAGTATTTGGTGCAAAAACTGAGGCTTCTTTCGGGTCATCAAGATCGTTGAAGGCCGGGGAAGGGACATCAGTGAGAAAGATTTCAAACAAAGAAGGAACTCGGGGGTCTTCTTCTAGAAAGTACATATGGGGGCTTAAACCTCCTCCAGCGCTTGGGCTATCTATGGACTTACTTTTCAGAAGCAGATCAGAAGTTTTTGGGAACCGGAGATAGGATAGGTAAACGGGAAACAAGTTGAAAGTTACGTTAGTGCATCAAAAATAAGAGGTAAGGAGAGAGATTAGTTGAAGAAAATCATATTCTTTGTAGCGGAGTAGATGATCGAGATATTGCACAAATGAAAATGTGGTTTGACTCTCATGTAAAAACACAGTTCAGGTTCTTTTTAAATTGTATAGACTGTTGAAATGGGGTTTTGTGGTTTCAAATGTTACGATGTTCAAAATCGATAAATCATGAAATTCACATCAAAAATAGGGTTTGCTTTTTGGGATGTTTGGCTCATAAGTAAGATAAAATTAGAAAGACTACTATCAAAACAACTTTAGAAAATAAATGTTTTATTGATGATTGAGGGATCATACATTGTACTTGAGAACAATAGAACTTGAATATAAATTGAGTAGAGTTTTGCTATGGAAGAAAAATGGATCGTCTGTCTTTTGCTTTTTAATCTTCGTTTTCACCGTGGATCGTAACAGTCACAAGATCTTCGGCGTGGATCCGGTGTCTACATGATGGTCTTTAATATCGCTGACTCTTTTGAACTCATCTTGTACGACTATCTCAGCCCGCGTAGGCCTGAACCTAGGGTATACGTTAACCTTCGTGGGTTTACCATTTTCCTCTTGAGCCTTCAGGATTCTTGATTTTGGGCATGCAAAGCACTTTGACCGGATTCTTGGACCGAGTCTTGAGCGGGTGAAACCCAGATCTAACAATAGCCCTAGAGTCCGGCATGTTTTAGGTCGTTTGATGGGCCGGGTATTGAATTCGGCATGGATAGTGATCTTGAGATCAGCGGTTCATATACTTCAAGACCCAGTTTGAGACTTCGGTCTGTCAAATTATTGCATGATTTGATTGAAGTGAATCAAAAGATTCGACTTTACCTCCTAGGAAAACGAATTGTCCACATAGTCGTGATCATCTCGTTTTGGCGACTTCTCGGTATATGGGCTATAAATTATTGTGCTTCTTCCCTTATTTTCCATCATCACTCCTTCTGAGTGAAGTAAAAGGTTTCGGCGTCTTTGTCCTTTTTTCTCTTTGCTCTTCAGAATTTCATATTTGAATTGTTTAGTTGTCATTTTGATAGACCGTTTGTTAGATTTTTCTCCATAATACGGATTTAATTAGTCGTCTTTTTGATTATGCAGTTCGATTTTTGCGAAACTCCTTTGCTTTGCATATCTCCCTGGTAGGTTTATCTTTTGAATTATGTCATTTTTGTCTTTTCTTCTTTTGTTTTGATACTTAGCATTGTCGATTGCAGTTGTTTGTTGAAAATGATGAAGCTTACTGTTGCTATTCATGACCTTGTTTAGAGGGTGATCGAGTCTACCCCGAAAGAGAGTGGCGCGAGAGGCAACGAAGACGGCTGCTCAGGAGGAAGCAGATCGGGGGTTGGGGAGGGCTCTTCTGAGAGGGTTGTTGACAGAGCCGGCCCTTGGGGCAAGCCAAGGAAGCAGTCGCTTCCAGCCTTTTTATTATAAAGATATTTTCAGCCACAATTTTCTTAAATTCTTCTTTAATCTAGTGATAAAATCTAAAAATTATAATCTTTCTTTGTGTAACCAGGGTTCAAAACCCCACAAAAACAGCCATTTTTTTTAATTTGCTTCTAGCCATAGATTTCTTAGAGCCGGCTCTGGTTGTTGATATGGCCGTTGTCCCTAGTCCTAGTACGGAGGTCGTCACCTACAACGTTCCAGCGACGGAGAAGGTTCTTTTGCTGCTAGAGGTGTCGTCGTTGCTACTTCCCCTGTCCCCTTCGCTGAATCTGTCGCTGCCGGTGGTTTAGATGTTTTGTCGTTGCCCGCTGGGGCCAATGGCATTGAGGCTACAACTGCAATACTAGCGTCTTCCGGGCCTGAGGGGCTTCGAGGTCATAAATTGAAGGATCACTCTGAAATTGGTAAGGGATAATCCTTGACTCTAATGGAATGTGAAACTCCAAAGAAACAAGGCGGTGTATCGAATGGTATGACACAAGAGATGCAGAAGCTCTTGATTTATCGTGGATCGTTAGGTCACACAGAGGATGCGGAAGGCCTTTGATATTCCAACTCAATGCCCTAGGATATGACACACCTAGACGACAACGAGGTTGGCCCCCTGGATATGACGTACCAGGACGGATCTGTTTAATCCCTTGGATATGACGCACCAAGACAGATCGAAAAGTTCCCGAAGAAACAAAACTAAGAAACACTCTCAAGATTCCAAAAATATAACTCACAACTTATTTTATTTCATTGATCAATGGGGCCTTTATATAATAGACAAAGGTACATGAAAGGTTAAAATAGAAAATGTTTATTCAAACTTAAAACTAGAAAACAATTAAACAAATAAGACTTGACCAGAAGTTGGAAAGCTTGTACATTCTGACTCTTAAACTTCAAAATTCGTCACTCTTTTTGACAAGAAAATAAAACAAGTATTTTGGGCCATTCTTGAACTTGTAACACCTCCAAAATGGTTTGGACCATATATATAATATATCCATTGGATATTTCATTGCTCTCCATGCCCAAAACTTCATATATCAACCCTAGGTCGCATCATACTCCTCTTCTTCAAAAAGATTTTTCCTCAAATCTTGCTTTCCGAAGAAACAAAAAAATTTGAACACATACTTCCCAAATGATCCAGCAGATTTGTAGAAAAAAAATTAACAATTTTTTTTTTTTGGTAGAAAATGGATATATGAGAATGATGGATAAAATAAGTGAATACGCTTTCAGAGTGGCTCTGATACCAAATGATAAGTCCTAAATTGAAGGATCACTCTGAAATTGGTAAGAGATAGTCCTTGACTCCAATGGAATGTGAAACTCCAAAGAAACAAGGCGGTGGATCGAATGGTATGACGCAAGAGATGCGTAAGCTCTTGATTTATCGTGGATCGTTAGGACGCACAGAGGATGCGGAAGGCCTCTGATATTCCAACTCAATTCCCTAGGATATGACACACCTAGACGACAACGAGGTTGACCCCCTGGATATGACGCACCAGGACGGATCGGTTTGATCCCTTAGATATGACGCACCAAGACAGATCGAAAAGTTCCCGAAGGAACAAAACTGAGAAACACTATGAAGATTCCAAAAATATAACTCACAACTTATTTTATTTCATTGATCAATGGGGCCTTTATATAATAGAGAAGGGTACATGAAAGGTTGAAATACAAAAGGTTTATTCAAACCTTAAAACTAGAAAACAATTAAACAAATAAGACTTGACCAAAGGTTGGAAAGCTTGCACATTCTGACTCTTAATCTTCAAAATTCGTCACTCTTTTTTACCAGAAAATAAAACAAGTATTTTGGACCATTCTTGGACTTGTAACACCTCCAATATGGTTTGGACCATATATATAATATATCCATTGGATATTTCATTGCTCTCCATGCCCAAAACTCCATATATCAACCCTAGGTCGCATCATACTCCTCTTCTTCAAAAAGATTTGTCCTCAAATCTTGCTCTTCGAAGAAAGAAAAATTTTGAAAACATATTTCCCAAATGATCCAGCAGATTTGTAGAAAAAAATAACAAAAATCTTTTTTTTTCTTTTTTTTTGTAGAAAATGGATAGATGAGAATAATGGATAAAAGAAGTGATACCGCTTTCAGAGTGGCTTTGATACCAAATGATACGTCAAAAATTTAAGGATCACTCTGAAATTAGTAAGGGATAATCCTTGACTCCAATGGAATGTGAAACTCCAAAGAAACAAGGCGGTGGATCGAATGGTATGACACAAGAGATGCGGAAGGCTCTTGATTTATCGTGGATTTTTAGTTTGCACAGAGGATGCAGAAGGCCTCTGATATTCCAACTCAATGCCCTAGGATATGACGCACCTAGATGACAACGAGGTTGACCCCCTGGATATGACGCACCAGGAAGGATCGGTTTGATCCCTTGGATATGACGCACCAAGACAGATCAAAAAGTTCCCGAAGGAACAAAACTGAGAAACACTCTCAAAATTCCAAAAATATAACTCATAACTTATTTTATTTCATTGATCAATGGGGCCTTTATATAATAGACAAGGGTACATGAAAGGTTGAAATACAAAAGGTTTATTCAAACCTTGAAACTAGAAAAATATTAAACAAATAAGACTTGACCAGAAGTTGGAAAGCTTGCACATTCTGATTCTTAATCTTCAAAATTCGTTGCTCTTTTTGACCAAAAATAAAACAAGTATTTTGGGCCATTCTTGGACTTCTAACACCTCCAAAATAGATTAGACCATATATATAATATATCCATTGGATATTTCATTGCTCTCCATGCCCAAAATTTCATATATCAATCATAGGTCGCATCATACTCCTCTTCTTCAAAAAGATTTGTCCTCAAATCTTGCTTTCCGAAGAGAGAAAAAAATTGAACACATACTTCCCAAATGATCCAGAAGATTTGTAGAAAAAAAATAACAAAAATAGTTTTTTTTTTTGTAGAAAATGGATATATGAGAATGATTGATAAAAGAAGTGAATACCGCTTTCAGAGTGGCTCTGATACCAAATGATACGTCCTAAATTGAAGGATCACTCTGAAATTGGTAAGGGATAATCCTTGACTCCAATGGAATATGAAACTCTAAAGAAACAAGGCGGTGGATCGAATGGTATCACACAAGAGATGCGGAAGCTCTTGATTTATCGTGGATCGTTAGGTCGCACAGAGGATGCGGAAGGCCTATGATATTCCAATTCAATGCCCTAGGATATGACGCAGCTAGACGACAACGAGGTTGACCCCCTGGATATGACGCACCAGGACGGATCGGTTTGTTCCCTTGGATATGATGCACCAAGACAGATCGAAAAGTTCCCGAAGGAACAAAACTGAGAAACACTCTCAAGATTCCAAAATATAACTCACAACTTATTTTATTTCATTGATTAATGGGGCCTTTATATAATAGACAAGGGTACATGAAAGGTTGAAATAGAAAAGATTTATTCAAACCTTGAAACTAGAAAAAAATTAAACATATAAGACTTGACCAGAAGTTGGAAATCTTGCACATTCTGACTCTTAATCTTCAAAATTCGTTACTGTTTTTGACCAGAAAATAAAAAAGTATTTTGTGAAATTCTTAAACTTGTAACATCTCCAAGATGGTTTGGACCATATATATATAATATCCATTGAATATTTCATTGCTCTCCATGCCCAAAACTTCATATATCAACCATAGGTCGCATCATAAGGCCCCAATGATGTATGCGCCTTCCTTGGCGTTTTTTCCTTCTCTTTCTGCCAAAGGTTAATTTCTGGAAGCTATCATGAAGGAGGCCGCTTTGGAGGCTTCTCGGCGTCCCTCTGATAACATGATTCAGTAGGCTGAGTAGCCACGTAGGTCTTCGAGGGATTCAAGATCAACCTTAGAAAGTGTTTTGCTCCTTCATCTTCTGACAGGGGGAAACGAAGGGGCCTCAAGATCAACCTTAGAAATTGTTTTGCTCCAGGGTCAGGTGGTCGGGATCCGATTTTGTTTAAACGGTCCCAAAATGATGATGGACCGCCATCCTAGGCTGGTACGGCGTCTTTTTCTCGGAAGGGCGTGTTTTCTATGTGCTTTGAGCTCTCGGGTGATACTTCCTTAGCCAACGATGGGAGAGCTTGTGCACGCTTATGTCGCGAGATCCTTGTCGATGGGGACCTGAGTTTACCAGAAGAGATGTTCATTGATAATGGCTCCTATGAAGGAGTCTTCTGATCTTTTGTATTGGTGAGTTTCCTTGTTAGAGATTTCTCCTTTTGTGTAGTCTCATGGGACTAATTTTTGGTACTATATCAGCACATGGGATGGATAAATCGCAACCAGGTGCAATATGAGTGCAAGATCCGGGATGCTCGAAGGATGACCGCGAACGCAGAGAAGGAGGCTCTCCATTGCAAGGATGCGCCCAGGGCTGAGCGAGCTAGGAGTCGGGAGGTATTTGCTCGGAACGTCGCCTTAGAGGGTAAGCTCGGGCAGCTCGAGGTCGGCTCGGAGACCAAAGATGAGAATATCCAGGAGCTTGAGGATTCAAAGGTTAGTCTTCGTTCTTTCATTGCTGGTGTGGAGCAGACACTTGAGGTTGTCTGAACTGTTTCCGAGCGGCGTGAGACTTGGCTTATGAAATACTTGGCGGATCTGCAGGGAGAGAATATGAGGCTTGGCGACAGGCTCGAGCTGTCTTAGAGGTCTCATGGAGAGGAGCTTCAAAGGTTGAATGCCTCGAAGGCCAATGAGATTCATATGACTTGGAAGAGTGCTTGTCCGACGATGCTGGCGAAGTACAAGCCTTGCTTTGATAAGGTTAGGTGGCTCTAGCCGATAAAAAGGTGGTGGAGGATCACGCCTTGTTGATGTCGCTCGCGTCTTGCTGGATTGTTCTTATTGATGACCTTGAGACGCGAGGTTACACCGGTCTGGAAGCGGATAGGGCAGAACCTCAAATATTTGCAGGATGACTCTGATGATGTGGAAATCGTCCGAATTGATCATGAGAATGATCTGAGAATGTCTCTGATCTCCGATGCTTCAAGCTGTAGCAGCCTTCCTCTGGCGAAAACCCCCGAGGTGGAATCTACTGTTGCCAAGGGGGAGGAAGACGGCTATGGCACCGATCAAGAGATGCATGATGCTTCCGCTCCAACTATGGCTGTTGATCAGTTTGGTTCGAACCTTGCCTCGATCTCTTCCGCGGTTGCCTGACAAGCTCGATAATATTTTTTTTAGAAGGCCCTTATAATTTTTGTTTCTAATTATATTATATATGTTATGCTGGGAGGTTTTTATTCAAACAAGTGCATGAGAGATTTTACCCGAATAAATGCATGAGGAGTCTTTTACCGTAATAATTCTTGTTTCTTTATACATTCATGTTTTCTTAATATTATTTATGTTAAATTTTACCAAGAGTTAGATTGTTGTGTCTGTGAGAAGCACCAGATGAAGAAAGACATGTCTTATTTTCGGGCTGGAATAGGTGAAAAGTTGGATTTGAGTTATCTTGTATCAGAATTGGTCTTCTTAGGTGCGAACAATTTCAGCTTATCATGTACACATTTGAGTGCTTTAGGATGTTTAGTAGTCTCCATATTTCTCAAATGATTGCAGGGGTAGCCCGACTTTCTGTTCAAAAATAGGCCTGCTTAAGCTCACGCGGGGCAAAATGATTGGTCCCGATAGATTCTTTTCATGGGTGTGGGATCATTTCACCAAGTCACCTATAGGAGATGCACAAATAGATCAGACAACCTGGCCAAGGTGCTGATGTGAAGAGTGATAGCTCTAAACTGAGGGGCTTGAGATAAAGTAGTAATCTTCAACCCGATTTGAAACCATATATAGAGTTTTTATTGAATCGATCAGAGCTCGGAGGTTCGTAGATTTGAAAAAATTGCAAAAGATTTGTTTATTATAGCTGTACCCAAAGTGGGTTGCCTACCAATGAAGGATTAAGCCTTGCCATAGTTCACTTTATTACAAAATAAAAGGTTTTATGAAACATGTGTTTTTTTTGTTGTTGCCATGCTCTTATGCTTGTTCGCCCTTCTTTTCCCCCGTGCTTTCTTCTTTCTCAACTCGAGGTCGGCTAGACCGCCTGAAGAGACTCTCATGGATGTGGCACATTTGTGCTCCCTTTGGCTTCCATAGATCGTGGTAACTCCTCCAGCTGTTGGGAACTTTATGCAATGATGATAGGATGATGGCACGACTCTCATCGCATGTATCCAAGGTGTTCCGAAGATGATGTTGTACATGTCCGGGGAATCGATGATTGTGAGCTTGGTGTCCAACATGATTCCGCTGACGTAAGTTGGTAACCGTATGGTTCCCAAGGAATTCTGCAATGCTCTGTTGAAAGATGTAAGGGCTTTCTTTGATGGTTTTATCTCGGGGTCGGCTAGTTCATTCTCATTCAAGGTATCCCTGTAGATAGCGACCTGCTTACTTTGCAGTCCGCTAGTATTCTTTATATCACAAGCATGTCATTATGAGGCCAGTCCAAGTTCATCGTTTATTTTTTGTCACATTCTATGACAGCGTAGTCCTCCAGCCTGGTTTTTATGGAATTCACTTGCCTTTCGTAGACTTTGAGAGAATGTACTGAATTATCGCAAAAGGGGTTTCCTTCTATTATTACATTAAATTTCTTCCTTGAGGTTGGCGGTCCTGGCAGGTCTGTGCTCTTATCGTCCCGGTTTCTTTTAGTCAATTCTTCTTTAGCTTCCTTAGATTCTTTGGCTTTTCTCATTTCTTCATGGAATTGGTTCATTCCTTCTTCTTGAAACTGGTTGTAGAGATAGCTCTTGAATCCGTGATATTCCTAGGTGGTGTGTCCATTTTGTTTGTGAAAGTCACACCATTTATCTACTTTGTCTTTGTCGTCATCTTTCATGTTCCATGTATTAGATCTAGGCTTGCTTGATCGAGGTTTCAGATTCTCCTTTCCTTCGTCGTCTGACCTGTCATCTTCTCTGACTTTGAAAGATCTGTCTTGGTTGTTCTCTGGTCCTTGTCCTTTTGGTCGATCGCCATTGTCTTCGTATGTTTTCTCTCTAGGTCTTGACATTGCGTCATGCTTTTCAGCGAGGGCCTTGTTGTCTTCTTCTATTTCCATGTATACCGATGCTCGGTGGAGGGCGTCCTCTAACATAACGGGCTTTTTCAGAAGGAGTTTGTCACGGAATAGTGATTCGTGCCACAAGAAATTGTGTAATGCTGATATCCATGCGCTGTCACTCACGACTATGTTCAAGAGGACAGTCTTGAATCGACCAATGAAACTCACGACGATGTTCAAGAGGACAGTCTTGAATCGATCGATGAAACTATGGAGGGACTCATGTTCCTTTTGGGAAATGTTCCACAAGTCAATCTCTAGGCCCGCTTCTCTATGAACATAGAGTAGTGTTTCATAAACATAGTGGAGAGCTTATTGAAGTCGTCGATGGTATAAGCTTCCAGAGAGAACCAATTGAGTGTGGCTCTCGCCAGATTATCAACGAAGAGCTGGAAGTAACCAGCATATATTTCCCCGTCATTGAAGTGAGTATGTCCCACTACGATGCAGAAGGCCGTCATGTGAGCTCAGGGATCTATCTTTCCTTCGTAGAGCTAGATCTTCAGCTTGATGTTTGGGATAAGACTGCTGGTGATTTGTCTTGTAGGGGGGGGGGGGGGGGGGGCTGAACCTTTAGCCCGATGGATCTAATATCACACCTTCTGAGTTCTTCTTGGTATTGGGCCTCCGTCGGATATCTCAAATCTCCCCTTCCGAGATTGCTGTTTCTTTGTCCGGGTCTTGAATTGGGATCATAGAAAACTAGCATGACTAGAGATTTCTTTGACTTTAGATCTCTCTTTCCCATGATCATAGGCTTATGGACGTCCATTGTTAATGCCTTACATGTTAGGTCTCCCCGGGGTTTGCGTTCCTTATGAGGGTTGTGTTTCATGGGGTCCTTGGCGATTGGGCCAGTATCTTGTCGATCTGAGCTTGTTGCTCTGCTTGATTCCAGGCCATCTTCTCCAGGTGTTGTAGGGCTTGTTGTCATGTTGTATCTTGCTTTCCTACATTTCAAAGCAAAATAGAATATATGTTACGCATATTTTTGGGGAATTCTGATAGCATGCCTCTAGGTCGATAGGTTGAGTCGTCGGCGACGGTGGGGAATTGTCAGGGGGATTCTGAGGTCCGTAGAATGGGTTTCCTTGATTATCTAGTATTGTCAAACTCTTTCAGATATGAATCTATCCGATTCAAGCGAAGGGTACGAAATAAATTCAATCATATTTTTTTTTGATCAAAAAAAAATCACAAAAAAATATCTAGATATTTAGTATAAAAATAGAGAATCTATTCTCTTTTTTTGCGGACTGTTTTATATGTCGCCTGCATTATCCTGACCAGATCCGTTTAGAGCGGTGTTGCTTCTGTTGCTGGCTGCTATTGTGGTTTGTGATTTCATATATGTATTCTAAAGTATATTTATGTTGAATCCCCCCCTCCTTCTAGCGTCAAATGATGAATCCTGAAATTTGCTCAGTAATAAAGTTTGCGTTTTGGGATGTTTGGCTCACAAGTAAGATAAAAATATAAAGATTACTCATCAAAACAACTATGGAAAATGAATATTTTATTGATGATTTGGAGACTCGAATACATGGTACTTGAGAACAATAGAGCTTGAATATTAATTGAGTATCTATTTGAATGAGATCTAGACCTATATACTTGTTGATTGTTTTGTTTGAACATCCTAGATTGATCCTTGATCACCTTATATCGATTATCTTTGCCTATGGATCCAACCTTAATATTTGATTGAAAATTAAGTTATTGCACTTATTTCTTGATTGGATTTGAGATCACCTTGTTTTATATTTTTAGGATCTTAGTTTGTTACCAATTATCTTTCTATTTGCTTAGATTAGGGAATTTTGAATAGTGTTATAGATCACTAGTTCCTTGTGGATTCGATCCATAAGTGTTACAATGACATGTCATTCAATTGTAGAATTGTTTACGCAATAGGTTTATTTGTTTGTGTGTAAATGCAGAAATCACATAACATATTGAGTCTTGAACAAGCAACAAAAAACAAATGGGAGGTTAACATGAAAGACGTCTATTTAACACTCCAGATTTGAGTGGAAGATTGCTAGTATGTGTTACAAGATCCGCAAACCGTCTTTACACGACCCCGATGAAGATTAGCTACTCAAAGTCCTTTCATGTCATAGATGAAGATGCTACATGGACGTGGTATGCTCGACTAAGACATATAAGAGATTAAGTTATGAACAACATTGTAAAGAAGTAGATGGTCACAAAAAATGGCAAGCCAGAGAACTATCTTGAGGCCGAACACGTAAGAGAATGGGTAGAAGCTATGGTAGCCGAGGTGGAATCTACCACAGGAAACAAGACATGGGAGCTTGTACATAGACCGGCTGGTGTTAAACCTATAGAGTTAAAGTAGATGTACAATATAAAAAGAAAGACGGATGGCACAATGAACTAGTATAAACCGAGACTTGTGGCAAAAGGCTATGTACAAAGACAAGGAATAGGTTCCTATGAAGTGTTTGCACCAGTAGCACGTCTTGAAACTATACAGCTCTTAATTAGCCCTTGCAGCAACAAATAGTTGGGAAATACATCACTTGGATGTGAAGACCGCTTTCTTGAATGAAGATTCAAAGGAGTTAGTGTATGTGACACAACCAAAGGTTTTGAAGAGAAAGGAGAAAAGGATCGAGTTTATGTTTTACACAAGGCTCTATATAGATTATGCTAAGCACCTAGAGCATGAAATGTAAAATTTGATCAAGTTCTAAAGGATATGAGATTAGAGAAGTGCACGAAGGAGCCATCAGTGTACTGTAAGAATGAAGGAGGATACTTCTGGCTAATAGCCATTTACGTTGATGACCTATATGTGATGGGAACTTCTCTTAAGGTGATTAAGAAATTCAAAGAAGAGATTTCAAGGAAGTTTGAGATGTCAAATCTAGATAAGCTAATCTATTACCTTTGCATAGAAGTGATTCAAGGAACAAACAAAATCAGGATAAAACGAGAAAGGTATGCTCCAGGAATCAGGAGTGATACAAAGATGGAAGCATGTAGCATGACTCACTTACCAATGGAGACAACTATAAAGATCTTAAAAGCTGAATATGAACCATAGATAAATGCTACGAAGTACATAAGAATCATAGGATGTTTGAGGTATCTACTTCACACAAGACCCGACTTGTGTTACGTAGTGGGTGTTCTAAGTAGATATATGCACAATCCGAGAGACTTTCATGGACAAGCCATCAAGCACATACTACGGTATCTAAGAGGAACAACAAACTTTTTCTATTTTTTAAGAGAGATGGGTCAAGAAGCGTCATTGGTTATAGTGATAGTAGTCACAAAATTGATATTGATGACGGAAGGAAAACGTTAGGACATGCATTATATTATGGTTCATCATTGATTACTTGGACGTCGCAGAAGAAGCCGGTGATCGCGTTGTAATCATGTGAAGAAGTATTAATGGTAACATAAGTAGTGAAGCAAGCTATATGGATCAAGGAGTTGTTGTGCAATATACTTAGGACCAAAAACAAATCAACCATTGTTTTAACTAAGAATCCAGTTTTCCATAGAAGAAATAAGCACATACTTTCAAGATGTCATTTCATTCGTGAGTGTGTGGAGAATTAGTAAATCGAAGTTGATCATATACCGAATGTTGAGCAGAAGGCAGACATCTTTACCAAACTATTAACAAAGAAAAGACACGTGTTATGAACTCCATTACTAGCTTTCTCAATCAATTTAGAAATAAAGTTTGCTAGCTACACCAATTATAGTGTAATATGGTGTTAAACATCTTGAATATTAGAATATGTTAATAACAACACCTAATCTATGTTTCACCATACCATATGTACGAAATAAATTATTATATGATAAAAATTACACAATTTAATCTAATTTAATTTAGCAATAGGTAATGGGATCAGTCTGTTATTAATAAAACTTTAAAAGAGAAAGAAATCTTTAGCAGTCGATTTGTTCAGCTTCCACTTAATTTTCTGGAAAGCTCAACACATACATGAAAAGAGTTGAGACATAATAGAAGCTGGACAACCTCCACTTATTGGCTCGAGGAAAAGTGGTTCTTTATGATAATTTCTTTACGGATTACAGTGCTACAAAATGAAATCAGAAATACTGTATTCTTGAATTTCGTAAACTTTGAATCCCATATTTTACACATCAAGAGATTCTTCGAGTAGGAAGTCAAAGCAAAATAAAGAGTGTAACTTGCACAGAATATCAGTGCAGAAGTACTTTAGATCATGATATCAATGAATTCATTTCTCCCTATGCCAGTAAGCCTGAAAGCATCAGCCGCTCTGAAGTTTGGAATAATATCATAAAGTTGCTCTGTGTCAAATTTAAAAGGAGTCATTTGACAGTAAAAAGAAAAAAAGAGTCCAAATCTATATCAAAAAGCATATCTCCTTGTATCAGCTGTGTGAAATGATAGCTATCTTTCAGAATAGTAGCATTACCATCACAGACTTGTCTAAAAATAAACCTTGTTTGCCACTATTACTAATCGCAGACTCCAGTCAGACTTTTTACAGAATTATCCATGCACGCACCGCCAGATATTTTCGCAAGTAACGCATCATATCTTCATAATATTCATCTTCTTTGCAAACTTTACAAGCAAAACACATATTCTGTAGAGATTAAGATTAAGTTTACTTAGGGATCAAGTAACGTTTGACCTAGAACTAAAATACTTGAATGTAAAGATACAAACACTTTAACGAGTTCCCGGTCTCTAACCGGTACGTCTCGTGGGAGATCTCTTTCTCCCAAAATCCACTAGATCAAAAGAGTTACTAGCAAACACCAATCTAGTGTGTTAGACAATTTGATTACAATAAGATCTTCTCAACTTAGCTAGAGAATACAATTAACCTTTGTCAGATTAAATAGACTTAAGCCTAAGCTATTTATCCTTGTTGTTGTCTTCTTTCTCTAGTCCTTGTAACTTGTTGAATAATATTTTGTTGCTTGTAATCTAGTGTTGATATTGCCTTATTATCTTGACCTAATATGATACTAACCATACCTTATATATATGTGTTCATATGATCAAACGAGATGCACCTATTGTAGTGGGCTTGATGCTACTTGGCCCAGATGCAAGTTGAAGCCCCAATGAAGATTGAAGCCCAAACTATACAAATCTCCACCAGTTTGGCTTAGGCCCAATACTCCTGGCCCACCCAACACCTTCATGACAACATCACCACCTAATTTCTTTCGAGAAAAGAAAGATCAGTCTTGACCCTTCAGCTTTCTCTCTCGCTTCTCTCTCTCTCTCTCTCTCTCATCTTCCTCTCCATCGTTCATCACCGTGAGTGCCTTCAAGCCTCACCGTGCTCCACCGCGAAAGATATCGCTTCTCCTCCTGCCGTATCTTCAGGTATTCGCTTCAATACTCGAAAACACCTCTGAGATAATACGGAGGGAGATGGTTAGAGTGTTAAGGTAACCCTAGTTTCCGCCTTTGCATGTCTTTCCCGGTGACCGTGAAACCCTCCAAACATGACTTTAGCTCAATCGATCTCCATCACCATGCTCCACCTCTTCTGTGAGATGACAAGTAAGATCACCTTTTTTTTTAAAAGAAATCTTCCTGCATGTGACCGATCTATGTAGATCTAAATCTATTTATGTTTCATGAGTCGATTTAACCTCTACGGCGAGTTACCTTTCTAGATCTATCAGCCGATTTGCTTTGATCTTGAAACATCATTCTTGATCAATCACCCGGCACATATTCATGAGCTGATTCCCACACTTTGAACTTCGGTAAACTTTTTTTTTATTTTCCCTCTTTGCAAGTCTCTGGTTTAATCAGATCTGACCTTTTCTAGTTGTCAGGAGTTGGTGACGAGTTTCAGACGATCCAATATTGAACCTGTAACCCGATCGATTTACATAGAAGACTTTCGACATGCTTCCTCCTACTTAAGATAAGTTTCCGTTTTTTAAGAAAAAAGTAAACTCCTCCCTTTTTTTAAGATATCCATTACTCCACCTGAACCGAGTACACTCTCGATTCGTATTATGCTCCAGGTAATCACTTCCTCAGGTGTTCCTTGTTGACCTTAGATTTCTCGAATGGACACTAACCATGTTTTATTGTTTGTGTTCTTTTGCAAGGATAATACAACATGAATCACGTGGAGCTTTTTTTTTCTCTGTTTTCAGTGGACGTTCAAAAGCTCACAACAAAGCTGGAACTTCTGACCAGGTACTGTTTTTGTAAGAAAATTCGCAGGGTTGACATTAGTGTGTATCTTGCTTAGGTTAATGTCACACTATGCTACTAGGTCTCGAATGAAATGGAACTTGGTATCTATGTGTTTAGTCCTTTCATGATGAACCGGATTCCTTGATAGAGCTAGTGCACTATGTGAATCGCAATTGAGTTTAATATTGTCATGCTTGAAACCCAACTCTGAACATAGACCTTTGAGCCAAAATGCTTCTTTAGCTGCTTCGTTGATTGCCATGTATTCTGCCTCTGTAGTAGATAATGCAACAACTGATTGTAAACATGATTTCCACGAGATAGTATTCCCACCAGTCTGAAATACATAACCTGTAACTGAACGTCTCCTGTCTATATCTGTAGCATAGTCTGAGTATGAAAAAACCTTCTAGTTTGAATGTAAGATTTGAATTTACTGCCTCCTTTAGATACCTTAAGACCCACTTACTTGACTGCTGACCAGTGGTCCCTTCCTGGTTTACTCATGAAGCGACTAATATATCCTACTGCAAATGCTAGGTCAGGTCTTGAACCGACCATAGTGTACATTAGGCTTCCCACGGCACTGGCATAAGGAATCCTTTCCATATGCAGTGCTTCTTCTTTCCATTCCTGATTAGTTAGACTTTTTAACTTAAATTGTGCTGTCGTAGGGGTAACCACAGCTTTAGCTTCCGCCATTCCAAATGTTGTTAAGACCTTTTCCATGTATTTGCCTTGGGATAAAATAATGTGCCTTTCTCTCTATCCCTAATTATATCCATACACAATATTTGAGAATCCTTTCCCATATCTTTTATCTCAAACTCACTGTTAAGCTTCTCCTTTAGATCCCTGATCACATTCTTGTTTCCTGATGCAATTAACATGTCATCAACGTATAGGAGTATATAGATCGCTTTACTAGTTTGAATATCCCTCATATAGACACATGGATCCTTACTGCTTCGTTCGAATAGTTGATCCTTCATGAAAGGGTCGTATCGTTGGTTCCATCTCCTTGGAGACTGTTTCAAACCATACAGAGATTTACTTAATAAGCATACTTTATTCTCTCTCTCTGGTTTTATGGAACCTCTAGGTTGAGTCATGAGAATCCTTTCCTCTAAACTTCCATGTAAGAAAGCTGTCTTAACATCCATTTGTTCCAGTTCGTAGTCTAGGTTTACCACAACTGATAACATAAGTCTTATAGAGACATGTTTTACATCTGGAGAGAAAATCTCGTTATAGTCAATTCCTTCTGTTTGAGAATAGCCTTTAGCTACTAGTCTTCCTTTATATCTCTCATCTTCAACCCCTGGGATTCCCGGTTTCAACTTAAAGATCCACAGGCATCCAATAAGTTTTGCATTTTGTGGTTTGTCGATAGATCCCATGTTGGATTGTTTCTGTGAGACTCCATTTCTTCCTCTGCTGCCATTTTCCACTTCTTCTTTTCTCTGCTTTTCATAGCATCAGAATAGGATTTAGGTTCATCTATCTCCAAGTCCTCAATAACATTTAGCGCATAAGCTACAAAGTTTCCATCTTCATATCAAGATGGTGGTCTCACGTTCCTTCGCCTTTCCCTATCTCGTGCAAGCATATATGTTTCAGGCAAGTTATCACTCTCAATGTCGGGATCATGTTCTTGATCACTCGATTTACTCGAACTTTCTATTGATGATTCTTCTCCACCTTGATCATGTGCGACTTCGGACTCTGAAAAATGAGAAGGTCCCTTGATCAAATCATCATTGGAAGATACTCTTCTTTTGTTTTTCCTTTCGTGTTGATCTTCATTAGCACTTTTAGGATTATTGTCTTCCTTACCCATAGTATCTTTGTATAGCTCTTCCTCATTAAATACCACATTTCTGCTTGTTCTGCATCATCCTTCTTGAGGTATCCAAACTCTATACCCTTTAGTTCCCATAGGATATCCCATGAAAACTCCTTTAAGAGCTCTAGGTCCTGTTTTTTCTTCAGTTATGTGAACAAATGCAGAACAACCAAACGTCCTAAGATGTCCCAACTCTGGTTTAGTCCCAGACCATACTTCTTCAGGTAATTTAAAACCTAACGTAGAATTTGGTGATCGATCGATCAAATAGATAGCCGTAGAAGCTGCCTCTTCCCAGAAACTTTGATCTAAACCAGACTCGGTTAGCATACATCTCACCTTATCCATTATAGTTCGGTTCATTCTCTCCGACACCCCATTTTGTTGTGGGGTATAAGTGCAAGTCCTATGCCTTTTGATCTCCTCTTGTTTACAGTAATCCTCAAATTGTTTGTTGCAGAATTCCAAACCATTATCAGTCCTTAAGCATTTGATTTTCCTTTCGGTTTTAGTTTCAACTTCGGTCTTCCATTCCCTGAATTTAGAAAAAAACCTCATCTTTAGTCTTTAAGAAGTAATCCGGACTTTCTCTGAGAAGTCATCAATGAAAGTCACAAAATATTTGCTTCCAGCAAGACTGTCTGGTGTAGAGGAAGACCCCCATAGATCCGAGTGAATATATTCTAATGTCCCTTTAGTCACATGTTTAGCTTTATGGAAACTTTGCTTGTGTGACTTCCCAATTATAAAATGTTCACAGAAGTCTAACTCCTTAACCTCCTTGTCAGTGATATATCCATTCTTGACAAGTTTAGACATATTCTTAAGACTCATATGACCGAGGTGTGAGTGCCAAATATTAGTCATATTCCTTTCAGCTCTTATAAGGTTAGCCTCTCCTTTCAATACGGTTCCTTGAAGATAGTAAAGTACTTGATGATATTTTCCTGATATAACCGGTTTATCATCTTTATAGAAGTTGACCAAAAGATCCTTTCCTTCGTATTGACATCCTGCAATTTCCAGCATCCCATAGGAAATAAAATTTCTGCTCATACCTGGCATATACCTAATTCTTGTTAAGATTACCGTAGACCCATCCATATTTAGAATTCTTATTTTCCCAATTCCTTGGATGTTACTGTGAGTGTTATTTGCCATTAGTACTTTGCCTCCCTTGAATTCTTCCAAATCAAATAAAACGCTCTTATCAGGGGTGATGTGAAACGAGCATCCTGAATCCATTACCCCTTCTTATTTAGTGTCTAAGGTACTAACCGTTAAGATCAGGGTTCTTTTGATTCAGCTGCTACATTGGCGGAGTCTTGAGGTTTAAATGGTCTTCTATCAGGGAATTCACGCTTCCAATGACCCTCCTTACTGCATATGAAACATCCCTTAGTGTTTTTATTGTTTTTGGGTCGTGATTTAGACCTTCCAAAACGGCTCTTGGACCTTCCCTTGTAGGTTTTCCCATTGTTCTTATCTGGTCGTCGGTCTGATCTTCCTCTCTCGACCATTAGACCTTCTCCACCTGACCTTGTAAACCTGCCACTCTCGATCAGCTCCTTCTCCTTAGACCTTGCAGCTCCAGTAACCTCATTTAGGCTTAGTGTGTCTCTCCCATACTTGAGAGTTTCCTTTAGTTGATCATACTTGCTTGGCAAAGAACTTAGCAATAGTATTGCCTGGACTTCCTCTGAAACTTCCACTTGCAAATTGCTCAGATCTTCAACTAGTTTCAGAAAGTCGTCCATGTTCTCATCAATAGTCTTAGATTCAATCATCTTGAAAGTATAGAACCTGAGCTGTAGATATATCCGATTAGGCAACGAGGTTTCTGTGTATAGTTTGTCTAAGGTACTCCACATTGCAGCAGCAGTTTCACAATGTTTAATTTTCCTTAAGACCTTGTTCCCAACATGTAGCACAATCAGGTCCTTTGCTTTCTCTGACTTCTCGAATTTAATTGGACCTGGTGTTGATTCAACAATTCCAGCTAGCCCTTACCAGTATCCTTTATAGCAGACTCGGGTTTGGTGTCTGACCCATCCTTTAATAACTTGTCGTCCGTAAGGATGGACTTTAAACCGAGTACTCCAAAGTGAGCTAGCATGCACACCTTCCAAAGGGAAAAATCCCCTGTATCATTAAACCGGGCCACTTCAATGCGAGTGTTAAACATCGCTTATTAATCTGATGATAACTTTCTCTATCTCTCTCCTAGGCAACCTTATGAACCCATATGCTCTGATACCACTTGTAGAGATTAAGATTAGGTTTACTTAGGAATCAAGTAACGTTTGACCTAGAACTAAAATACTTGAATGTAAAAACACAAGCACTTTAACGAGTTCCCGACTTCTAACAAGTACGTCTCGTGGGAGATCTCTTGCTCCCAAAATCCACTAGATCAAAAGAGTTACTAACAAACACCAATCTAGTGTGCTAGACAATTTTGATTACGATCTTCTCAACTTAGCTAGAGAATACAATCAACCTTTGTTAGATCAAATAGACTTAAGCCTAAGCTATTTATCCTTGTTGTTGTCTTCTTTCTCTAGTCCTTGTAACTTGTTGAATAGTCTTTTGTTGCTTGTAATCTGGTGTTGATATTGCCTTATTGTCTTGACCTAATATGATACTAACCATACCTTATATATATGTGTGTTCATATAATCAAACGAGATGCACCCAATCGTAATGGGCTTGATGCTGCTTGGCCAGATGCAAGTTGAAGCCCATACGAAGATTGAAGCCCAAACTCTACATATTCAATATAAGTCTCTCTCTCTCTCTCTCTCTCTCTCTCTCTCTCTCTCTCTCTCTCTCTCTCTCTCTCTCTCTCTCTCTCTCTCTCTCTATCTCTCTCTCTCTCCCTCTCTCCCTCTCTCTCTCTCTCTCTAATACAGATATATCCAACATATCTTCCATATCAAGTAAATTAGGAAGAGTATATATGTTTCCTTTTGTGATAAGGATGTTTTCCTAAACCAATATTGTGGAGGTTTAGGGATACACCATCATTGTCTTTGTATATATGGTTGGCCTTGGTGAAGTAAATAAAACAAGTCCATTGAATATCAATATTGACATGGTATCAGAGCAGAGATCCGATTGAATTAGCATCAAAGATTTCTTTCATTTAAATATTTTTTTCTCTGTTTTTCATAAAGTTTCAAGTTTGTGATATGAAGTCATGGATGTGTCCTCAGAATTGGTGAAGAAAGACGGAGAGAAAGGTGACGAGGTAGCAGTGGTATCTCCATATACATTGTATGCTTCTGATAATCCAGGAGCAATGATAACCTTGGTGAGGTTAACGGAGACAACTACAACAAGTGGTCCTCCGAGATGCTCAATGCATTGCAAGCTAAAAGGAAGATGGGATTCATCAATGGATCAGTGAAGAAACCTGCCGAAGGAAGCGCTGATTTTGAAAATTGGTTGACAAAGAATTCAATGATTGTTGTGAGGATTCGAGCTTATATCGAATCCAAGGTGAAGTCTACAGTGACTTACATATCCGATGCACATCAGTTGTGGAGCAACTTGAAAGAGCATTTCTCGGTGGGACACAAAGTTAGAGTGCGTCAGATTAAAGCTCAACTTGCCTCGTGTAGGCAAGAAGGGTAGTCCGTGTTGGAATACTTCGGAAAGCTTTCGGCCCTGTGGGAAGAGTTGCAGGTTTATCAACCGATTCATGTGTTTTCTTGTGGAGCAGCAGTAGCAATGGATAACGAAAGAGAACAAGAAAAGATACATCAGTTTGTCATAGATCTTGATAATACATGATTTGGAAGTTTGTGTACAGCCATCATTGGAAGGGATCCACTCCCGTCATTACGTGAAATATACAACAAGATAGTGAGAGAAGATCAAATAATTAGCTTAGCTCGAGTCGTTGTGACACTTGTTTTCGAGCCAAACAAACTCGTGAAGTTTTTTTCTAATAGTTCGAATAAAACAGCAGTGTTTTTCACTTATTCATATAGACGTATGGGGTCCATACCTTGTACCTTCATCATGTGGTGCAGTCTGTTTCTTGACTATAGTCGATGACTTCTCTAGGGCAGTGTGGGCATATCTTCTGCTCGAAAAATCAGAAGTTAAAGATGTGTTGAAAAGGTTTCTGGCGTATACTGAAAGACAGTTTGTTAAGCGTGTAAAGACGGTTTACAGTGATAATGGAACCGAATTTATGGTTTTGTCGTCATACTTTAAGGAGGTGGGAATAATACATCACATCGTGTGTTGCAACACCACAACAGAATGGAAGAGTGGAGAGAAAACATCGACATATCCTCAAAGTTTCCCGAGAAATAATGTTCCAATCTAACCTGCCAATAAATTTTTGGGAAGAGGACGTCTTGACTGCTGCATATTTGATAAATCGAACTCCATCTTCTATTCACAAAGGAAGATCGCCATACGAGATTCTAAATGGAGTTCGACCTGAATATAAGCAATTTTGTGTCTTTGGATCCGCATGCTATACACATTGTATGGCAGAGATAAAGATAAATTTGGACAGAGAAGTAGGATGTGTGTCTTCGTCGGATATCCATTCGGGAAAAAAGGATGGAAATTATACGACACAGAAAAGAACGAGTTCTTGGTGTCACGAGATGTAATTGTTCAGGAAAATGTGTGTTTCCCTATGTGCAATCTGCAATAAAAGATTCTCCACCATTGTCACCAGAACATTTTGGTGATGAGAGCATTGATACATTGGTCGACAGGGGGAGTAATGAGCAGTGAACCGAGATAGTTCATGTAGCAGAAGCCACAGAGACTCTAGAACCAGTAACAGTTGAAGTAGAAGTTGTGCCTACGACAGAATCACATAGTGCAGAAACAGAGTGATAGGACATATTATTTACCACTATTGTGTCATGATATCAGCCATATTTAGAGCCTATTATATAAATTTGGAGTAAGCTTTAGAGTATTTGCAGGTTCAGGTATGTTCTAGAGAACTTTGGTGATTCTGGAGCTTTTAGAGATGCACAACTGCGCAGACGCGTCAGATGTTTAGCTATGGATGGACACCTTCCCACGGTGAGATTGAGCTGATATTTTGAAAAAAGATATAGCTTTGAGTTATCTTTCCAATTCCACCGTTTTTAGGTCAATTAGGATCCTAGAGCCAAAGTTATGATCGATTTACTAGAGAGTGGTCTGTCTGCCTCGCGAAAAGAAACTGTCGAGAAGGTGAATGAATGTCGATCGACGGTGCAGACCTAGTGTCGATCGACGGTGATCCCAGAAGACAGGTCCGACTTGTTTCAAGACTAACTTAAACCCATAAGCCACCATAAATTACCATAATACCCCCGAACGAGTTTAGACCTAATTTATATTGTTTTCTAAGCCATTATTGAAGGCTAAGCTTTATTCTATCTATTGTTCTAGGGTTAGGAGAGAAGAGAGGAACTCCTTTGGTTCGTTATTTGATTTCTATTCTATATCTATTCCATCTATGTTTTCTGTGACAAAGATCATGTCTGAGTAGATCCATCTACTAGGTTTAGGTTTTCTAGGGTTTTGATGGATTATCAAAACAATAGAATTGCTAGGGTGATTATTATATCTATCATTAGAATTGCTCTGATTTCTTTCTTCTAGAGTAATTAACTAGAAACCTGATCATAGGATAATTAGGCGCACGCGAGAGCATGGTCTATTACCTGATATAATTCCGTTGAGCTAGGTTATTAGAAAGATTTGATTGAAGGAACCTAGTGAACATATCGATTAGGTCTTAATACTTGACTCTAGAGACCATCAATCGACGCAAGATATTGATCGACGGTCATTCCGAGTCAACAAGCGAGAGCTGAGACATTGGACTTAGTCAACAAATTAGACTCGCAGAGAGAGAGAGATGGTCATATTTTACATTAGATATCGAGTTCTAGGATTGATACCATTAGCTTCTATCCTCTATAATCCACTTGCATAAAACCCTAAGTCTAGATATTTCGCATTATTGTTTATAACAACCAATCAATCAACTTGCTGGTTTATTCACTACCTAATAAATTGTTTGCCTAGCTTAACTGGAAAGTCTATAGTCTATTGTGTGCCCACGCTACATGTGGATTCGATCCCTAAGTACTACAACTGAACCTCTTATTTGAGAGAGTAAAATTCACTCCTTAGGGTAATCTGAGTGATATCACAGAGGAAAAAGAAACTTCCACTCATAACACTGATTCTACGCAAGTGATTACTGAACACAAAGAGCTTGGTAGAGGACTGAGAGACAAGACAAAATCTTTTTTATTAAAGGATTATCTTCTTTACAACGTATTCAAAGACACTAATAGTACACATCCCATCTCTCCCGAGCTTTCTTCGTCGTCCTCTTCAACTGGTACATGTAATTCTTTGTAACCTCTATCAGACTTAATAACTGACACTCAATTTTCTCTAGGACATCGAGCATATCTGTCCGTCACTACAGCTGCGACAGAGCCCAAATATTTTCAGGAACCCGTACAAGTAAAAGTATGGAGTGATTCAATGACTAAAGAATTTGTGAGTCTTGAAGATAAGGATACTTGGAATATTGTGACATTGCCTCCAGGAACAGAAGCCCTTTGATGTCAGTGGGTTTATAAAATTAAGTATAATGCAGATGGTACAGTCGAGCGTTATAAATCGAGATTTGTGGTTCGGGGAAATAATCAGGTTGAAGGAGAAGACTATGGGGAAACTTTCGCTCCAGTAGTCAAAATGAAAACAATTCATTCACTGCTCCGGATTGCTGCAGCAAAGAAGTGGGAAGTGTATCAGATGAATGTCGAGAATGTGTTTCTCCATGGAGATCTGGAAGAAGAAGTGTATATGAAGCTTCTTCCGGGCTTTCGACATACTTATCCTGGTAAAGTTTATCTTCTGAAAAAGTCTTTGTATGGTCTTAAGCAATCTCCAAGATGTTGGTTCAAGAAACTTTCAGATGCGTTGCTCAAGTTTGGCTTTGTCCAATCCTACGAAGAGTACTCACTCTTCCTTTACTCGTGCAAGGACGTCGAGGTGCGGGTTCTAATATATGTCGATGATCTACTTATTTTTGGTAAAATCAACATATGGTGAAGAAATTTAAGGAGGATTTGGGATGATGCTTTGCTATGAAGGATCTCGGACGATTGAAATATTTTCTTGGCATAGAGGTCAGTAGAGGTGCTGATGGCTTCTTTCTCTCTCAAAGAAAGTACACATTTGATATTATTTCAGAGACTGGATGTCTCGGTTCTAAACCAGTTGCTACACCTTTGGAACAAAATCATCAACTCGCTGAGTCGAAGAGTTCATTACTTGAGAATCCTAAGAAATATAGAATACATGTTGGTTGGTTGATATATCTCCTTAATACAGACCAGAATTGTGTTACGCAGTGCACATCCTGTCTCAGTTCATGCAAGCACCATCTCAATATCAATGGCTTGAAGCAGTTCACGTAGTTCGATACTTGAAAGGATGTCCGGGACAAGGTATTCTGCTGCAGTCAAGCCATGATCTTAGTCTCACTGTCTACTGCGACTCTGACTGGTCAGCGTGTCCTTTAATGTGATGTTCTTTAAGTGCATATGTAGTCATGTTCAGGGGATCACCTATCTCCTAGAAAACCGAGAAACAAAAGACAATTTCCCACTCATCCACAGAGGCTTCGGGCCATGTCAGTCGCTCTTCTAGAACTGAAATGGGTTCTTAAGTTATTAAGGGAGCTTGGTGAGGAACACACTACTCCAGCAAGGTTTTTCTGTGACAGTAAAGCGGAACTTCACATAGCAGCCAATCCAGTCTTTCATGAATGTCCAAGCATGTTGAAAATGATTGTCACTCGGTACGAGACGCGGTACGCCTTATTGTCACACAACACATCAAGACGGGATCCCAAATTGCAAATGTCTTGACTAAATCTCTTGGGCGTGTACAATTTTACTACTTATCTTCCAAGTTGGGCATTTTAGATCTTCATGCTCCAACTTGAGGGGGAGTATTACGGATATATCTGACATATCTTCCATATCAAGTAAAATAGGAAGAGTATATATGTTTCCTTTTGTGATAAAGATGTTTTCCTAAACCAATAATGTGGAGGATTAGGGATACACCGTCATTGTTGTTGTTTAATTAATTACAAATTGACCCGCTAAATATTGTTAAAATTAATTAAAACCAAATTGTGTAGTTTCCTTCCACCATATAATAATTTACTTCGTACATATTGTATGGTGAAGCATATCTTGTTGTTTTTATTGACATATTATAATACTTTGGATGTTTAACACCATATTACAATATACTTTCGATAGCTTGTGATATCCCGGGTCCGGCCCAAGAGGAGACACGCTTGTTGGAGGCCCATAAGGGGAAAACACTAGCTAGTTCCCTAACCATCCCCTACAATAGAAGGAGGTCCATTAGGTTAGACACTCAAAAAGAGACCAAGCGAAGCCCTGCGAGAACCGAGAGCCGTCACCGACTTAACCTCGCCTCACGCCGCCGCCAGAGTCACACCAAATAAGTGCTGCTGCCGTCCACCCTCGCTGGATCCCGAGCAGTCGTCTGAGAAACCCTAACCATCGGTTGCTCGATTTTGCGGAGTGTAACCATCTCAGATCTAAACCATAAGTTAAGGTTCATATAGCCTAGTTCTTCCTTTTAAACCCCCTTAGACGAGTAGATCTGAGATCTAAAACCCTCTTGCTTGTCTGATGTATTGGGAGTACGGATTTGGTATTGTGACCGATTCTCCACTTCTTCTTAGATCCTAATTCATCAGACAAGCAAACTATGGTGAGGACCCAGCTGTGAACTCTTATCATGTCCTGCAAGCTCTTAGGATCAGTCCCTTGTTAATAAATTCTAGGTGTAGTTAAGGTCTATTTGTTTACGAATTGTTGCTAGATAAAAAAGTGAGAGATAGTTGTTGATTGTGTTAGGTTGTTAACAAAATAAGTTGTATGTAGAGAATGAAATTTATTTGGTAAGAAAGGAAGTGATATGAATGATATCATGTAAAAGTGTAAAGAGTATGGTTGTTGTGTGTGACGTGGCACCGAGAACGGGTGTGGACGTGTGGGGACACAAGGAATGTGGAATGTGGTGTGTGGCGCCAGGTAGAATCGATTGATGCCAAGTCTGGGCATAAGTGACTATGGGAACGGAGAATGAACAATGCCTGATTGAGCCAAAGAGGCCGTGACCAGGTAGTCACGTAGGATGCTATGGATAGTAGCCCGTATGGGCACCCGTAGGAACTCGCAGTGAAGGGGGACTTGTAATGGCTTCTCCCAGGGACGTGTGGTAGGTTCTAAAGGTCTAGGTTGCTCGTAGAATACTAGTCCTTATTAGCTTGTGACTGTGGTGATTTTTTGTATGTCTTGATAAGAGTTCGTAGGTTCCTAGAACTTACCCTCCAACTCTGCATAGACTACTAGGGCTTAAACAACATAATTATCAAGAACAAGTACCCGCTACCCCATATCAATGAGTTGTTGGATCATGTGGTTCTTGATGATCGACTTCGCGTCGGGATACTACCAGATTCCAATATCAGAAGGATATGTTTGGAAGGCGGCATTCCGCACTCGATATGGATACTAAGAATTTGTCGTAATACCGTTTGGGCTGACTAATGCACCGGCGGCATTCATGAGGTTGGTGAATGACGTATTCTGAGATTACCTAGACCAGTGTGTGATCGTGTTCATCGACGACATTCTGGTCTACTCCAAAACCCGGGAGGAACATAATCGCACTTACGGGTGGTATTGAACAGGCTCTGTGAGCATAAGTTATAGGCTAAGCTTAGCAAGTCCAGATTCTGGAAAAGGAAGATTAGATTTCAAGGCCATGTGATCTCAAGGGCAGGAGTAGCAGTGGACTCGGAGAAGATAAAATCCATCGCCAAGTGTTCAACACCACGAAACGCGACCAAGGTCCAAATTTTCTTAGGATTAGCAGGATATTATCAAAAAATTATCCCAAGTTTTGTCACCACGGCAAAGCCGCTTACTCGACTGATGGGGAAGGATGTCAAGTTTGAATGGACTGAAGTATGTGTGAAAGGATTCGAACAACTAAAGAGGCAGTTGACTCAGACGCCAATACTAGTCTTGCCCAGCCCCGGGATACCGTATGTGATATACACCGATGCATCTGGAATAGGTGTAGGGTGTTTGATTACGTAAGAAGAGCATGTTATCGCCTATGCATCAAGGCAACTGAGGAAGCACAAACCTAAATACCCAGCACAAACCTAAATACCCAACGCACGACCTGGAATTCGCTACAGTTGTATTTGCCCTAAACATTTGGCGGGCATACCTGTATGGTGAGAAGCTACATGTGTTTACTGAACATAAGAGTTTGAAGTATGCTTTCACCCAAGGGGATCTAAATCTTCCACAGCGAAGGTGGATGGAGTTGATGGCAGATTACGACCTGAGGATCGAGTATCACCCGGGAAAGGCAAACCCGGTAGCTGATGCTCTAAGTCGTAGAAGAGCAGATGTCTTTGAAGTAAAAGCGAACCAAGAGCTTGCGTCGGTGATGGAAAATTTATGTTTGTGTGCCACGCAAGTAAACGAGAATAACACGGTATTACAAGCCATGGATCAAGCGGATTTGTTATGGAAAATCAGAAAGGACTAGCAGGAGGATGTGGCTTTGCAAGAGATAGTTAGTAAGGAGGTGTCGGCTACCGCATTGCCGAAAATGGCACCATCCTGTTCCAGAATAGAGCGTGAGAACTGAGAAAGTCAGAACTGAGAAACAAAGTTCTAGAGCATGCACACCAATCTCAATTTTCCATCCCCCAAGGAAAACAAAGATGTATCAAGATCTGGAGAGGTACTATAACTAGGATGGGATGAAGAGGGATGTTGATTCTTGGATCTCTCGATCCCAGACTTTCTAGTTACTAAAAGCCAAGAGGGGGTTACCGAGCGGGTTATTGGAAATGGAAATGGGACATGGTGACTAAGGATTTTGTAACCGGGCTACCCATGACTACATGAAAGAAGGAAGCAATATGGGTGATAGTCGGTCGACTCACAAAATCAGCTCATTTTCTGCCCATAAGGAAAACCGATAAGGCTGAGATGCTCGCACGAAATTACTTGGAGACGATTGTCAAGTTACACGGAGTACTCATGAGTATCGTATCTGACCGGGATCCAAAGTTTACATCGATCTTTTGGCAGGCCTTCCAGAAGGACGTAAAGACCATGGTACACCTTAGCACGACTTATCACCCACGAACAGATGGACAATCTGAAAGGACGATTAAGACCCTAAAGGATGTTGTGTGCATGAGTGTTGGACTGGGAAGGGAAGTGGAGTGATTATCTCCCTTGGGTATAATTTTTCGTACAACAACAGCCACCACAGGAGCAACGGGATGCTGCCATACGAGGCGTTGTACGGGTGACCCTGCCGAACACCCTTATGCTGGACCAAAGTGGGGGAGGGGCAAGACCTTGAACCGAGATGATAAAGGAAACAGTGGAGCAGGTAGAACTGCTCAAGGAAAGGTTGAGAGAGGCTTACGACTGCCAGAAAAGTTACGCAGACAAACACCGAAAGGAGTTGGAATTCTTGGTAGGGGAAGAAGTGTATCTGAAAATGAGGACCCTCCGCAGGAATGACCCAAACCGTAAGCTAAAGAAGCTATGGCCAAGGTATATGGGGCCATTCCTGATAACGGAGAGGGTTGGGGCGGTAGCTTATAGGTTGGAGCTGTCATATTTTCACGATGTGTTCCATTTTTCGGTGCTGCGTTGAGTTGTCCGAGAACCATAACTAGTTCTACCCGAGACGCCAGAAGACGCTCGCCCTAATCTAACATTGGTTAGCATGCACATAGGAATTGTGGAACGTAAGGAGTTATAACCAACAGAAAGACTGTCTGCATGGCGTTAGTAAGTTTGGAAAGAGATGGGATCCAAGAGGATGTATGGGAACCCGGGACCAGGTTAAGGAGCAGCCACCCTAGGATGATCGAGGCCGAAGAACCGACCCGCGAGACAAACCTGAATTCAAGGTCTAATTCCTTTCTAGTGGGGGAGAATTGTGAAATCCCGGGCCCGGCCCAAGAGAAGGCCCGAAAGGGGAAAACCCTAGCTAGTTCCCCATCCATCCCCTATAAAAGGAGGAGTCCCTTAGGTTAGAAACTCAAAAAATACCAAGTGCAACCCTGCGAACCGAGAGCCTTCGCCGACTTCACCTCGCCTCATGCTACCGCCGGAGGAGCGCCACCGCCGTCCACCCTCGTTGGAGCCCCTGTCGTCGTCTATGAAACCCTAGATGTCAGTTTCTCGATTATGCGGAGTGTAACCATCTCGATCTAAACCATAAGGTAAGGTTTAGATCTCCTAGTTCCTCCTTTTAAACCTCCTTAGACAAGTGGATCTGAGATCTAAAACCCTCCTTTTTGCCTGATGTATTGGGAGTACAAATCTGGTATTGTGGCCGCTTCTCCACTTATTCTTAGATTTAGATCCATTCAGACAAGAGAACTAAGGTGAGGAGCCGGCCGTGAGCTCTTATCATGTCTTGCAAGCTTTTAGGAGCAGTCCGTTGTTAATAAAATCTAGGCGTAGTTACGTTCTAATCGTTTACGTATTGTTGCTTGATAAAACTGTGAGATCTAGTTGTTGATTGTGTTGATGGGATGAGAACACCTAGATCTGTTAGGTTGATAAAGGACAAACCGGTTTTGGGTTGAGAATGAAAGTGATGTGATAAGAATGGAAGTGATGTGAATGAGATCATGTAAAAGTGTAAAGAGTATGGTTGTTGTGTGTGATGTGGCATCGAGAACCGGTGTGGATCTGTGGGGACACAGGGAATGTGGAATGTGGTGGTGGCGCCTGGTAGAATCGAGTCATGCTGAGTCTGGGCATAAGTGACTATGAGACCAGAGAATAGACAGTGCCTGATTGAGCAAAAGAGGCCGTGACTGGGTAGTCACATAGGATGCTATGGATCGTAGCCCATATGGGTACCCGTAGCAACTCGCAACGAAGGGAGACTCGTAATGGCTTTTCCCGGGGACGTGTGGTAGGTTCTAGAGGTCTAGGTTGCTTGTTTGCTTGTAGCATACTTGTCCTTATTAGCTTGTGATTGTGGTGATTGTTTATATGTTCTGATATGAGTTCGTAGGTTCTTACAACTTACCCTCACTAAGTAATCCCAAATACTCATCCCTCTCTTTTGCACTACGAACGAGGAGGTCGTGGAATAAGAGTTCGGTGGTGTCATCTTTTGGGTTTTAGGTTCTTTAAGTTATTCTGAATTTAAAGACTATTACTTTCCTTTTTTCAGATTGGTTGAGTTAAGTTCATGTAAGACAAAGGTTGTATTTTAATAAAGAGGTTTTAGACTCAATGAAATGTGATTGAAGTTTTGGTGTACGGTTTCGGAAACGCGGTCCTTACATAGCTAGTAATTTTTTTTCCATCTCATTTACCATATAATCCTTACTTTTAGTGTGTTTTCAGATCCATTGGTTCTTATTTTGGTCTCCTGTTTGAATCTTTACTTTGTTTCCAAACCTAAATTTTCTCTCATCCCCTATATAATAATCATGGGCATTACAACATTTAAGTGTAGCCACATGTCATTATTATGATAATTCTCAGAATCTTTAAAAAATAAGTAGGTTCATCTACAAATAGATTATACTTTTATTAAATTAACTATCAAATTGATTAGTAGTGCATAAAAGAATATTTTTCATTTATTTCATTAAATAAAAGCTATGAAATTACCTAAATGGTTAACATATATATGATAATTAATGATTTTGAATAATAAAGATTTGATAATAGTTTTTGTATCTTCCATCCTTTTTTATAATTTCTATTATTAAAAAATTAAACAATCACATTGAAATTTTTTTGATTGATTTTAAAAATTCTTGTTACAACAAATATACAAATGTCAATAAAATCATATGAGTAGGAACTCAGAAGTTTGAAATAAATATTCATATTAAAATATATTATATATCTATGTCAATATTATTTAAATTTAATTACATACCATATAAAATAAATAAAATAATTTATTTAATTTATTTACTTTCATTTATGTGCTTACTCCAGTTTAGTTATATACATAATATACACATAATATTTATTTAATATATTTATTATTTCATAATACGTAAATAAACACAAAATAAATAATAAAGTGTAAAAATGATTTGTATACATAATGTTCATCCCACGTAATGTGCGGGTCTCTATTGATGTATTACAATCAGAATCTTCTCTCAATAGATCGAAGCACATTCTGCTTAAGCTTGCATGAAATTAAAACAAAGACAAAACAAATGTGAGTTAACATAAACGCTATCGTAAACACAAATATTGTAGATTTAAACAAGAAATTACTCGTGGAAAGTCAAAGAAATTTGAGATCAACCAAAAACCTAAATCTCTTTTCGATTGCAAGTTAGTACTCTCAATGTTTGTCCTTTCTATATATGGTAAAATAGTATACTAGGAATTATTTTTTCTTATGTATTGTTTTAGCCATAACGTTTAACAAATTGAGTTTTTACGAAATCAATTTATCAACACCTTGTTTCCATACATATCATAAATTATATTATTAGACTTATAACAAAATATGATTATTTTAAAAAGAATAATATGCTGTAATTGTTAGTAATTAGAATTTACTTCGCGCATGGTTATCATATAATAAAATTCAAGCGTTAAAAACGAATGGAACACGTTTTCTGCATCGTCTCTTTCGCAGAAAACACGTAATTATCAAGTGGTACACCGACACGTGTCAAGCTAACACACGAAATGAAAATCAAATTATTCAAAAACTGATTTCTACTTGAATTATTGAATACGAACATTTTATTCATTATTTGGTGGGGGCCTTTGTGTTGTGGTGCTCCCATCATTCCACAAAGAAAAGACGTAGCTGTGAGCGAACAGGACTAGCTCTCTCGATCAATTTATCAGTTACCCCCAAAGATTTATAATTTTTCAATTCGGATAAGGACAAAAATAAAAGAAAAAGAAAACCGCAGTGAGCGAAGATTAACAAGAATAATAATAGCGAAAGATCAAATAAAAATCACGAATGGTGGATTTTGTAGCAAAAGAGACATCAATTTCTCCCTTTTTTTTCTTATTTTCCTTTCGTTTAAAGATCAAAAAAGAAATGTGTTCTTGACGATGATCATTTTTTTCATTTGGATCTGTAACAAGCTCTCTTGGCTGCTCGAACGATATCCTCTACCTGAGGAAGAGCCAATCTCTCTAGGTTAGCTGCATAAGGCATTGGTACATCAGCTCCTGCTATTCTCTCCACCGGTGCATCCAAGTAAGAAAAGCTCTCCTCTACAACCGACGCACTGTCCCACCATAACAGATTACATTAATTTTGACAGTGATAAAAAATATATGGTTCTTTTTGAGTCATGAAATGAATTTTAACCAGATTTCTGCACAGACTCCATGCTGAGGGAAACCTTCTTCCACTGTTACCAATCTACTTGTTTTTCTCACTGAAGCATTTATGCTTGCTCTATCTAGCGGACGGATTGACCGCAGATTTATTACCTATCCATTTTATTCACCAACCAAAGTTTTAGAAATTACATATCGGTAGTTTTAAGTAGAATCACAAGACCCAAGACTCTTCATACCTCAGCACTTATTTCCTCTTCTGCGAGCTTCTCAGCCGCCTGCAATCACGTGCATTAAGTAATTCAGAGACGAAACATAGAGGAGCACTAACTTCGTAAAAACAAAGCCAAGTACGTTCTTAGTTTTAACTACTGAAAGGTAATATAGTAAAGATGGAAATCTCAAACCTTGAGGGCAAAACCGACCATCTTCGAAAAAGTTACTATCGTTACATCTTTTCCTTCTCGTTCAATCTGTCATACCCCAATCCCGCATTGAAGCATCCAACTTGCTAGATAGAAGAAAAACGTAGGAGAAACTCACAGAAAGGATGGTAAATATCGAGGGACAGTACCTTGGCTTTGCCTATGGGAAGACAGAAACTAGAATCAAGTGCTTCTTCTGAAATTGGAAATGATTCACCATATCTGCGTGACGGAAATCAAAATTAAGTGCAGTTCAACATGTGATCATTAGGCTCTAATCACATGGCCAGAATTCAGATTAAGCGTTCTACTTACAGTAACTCGTTTTCAAGGAAGACAACAGGGTCAGGGTCTCTAATGGCAGCTTTAAGAAGACCACGAGCATCTTCAGCTGAATATGGAGCGAGAACTTTCAAACCAGGAACTGAGGCGTACCAGGCTGCATAGCACTGCAAAATGTTGAACATAATACCTCCGTTTAACATCCATAGATACAGATACAAGGTCACAAGCAGTCGTAAGCACATATTATTCATGGATCCTTGTATTATAATTTTTAAACAATGAATACTACAACTACAAATACAGATAAATCTTAAATGCACATATCGATAATGCTAGTCATACAGAAACCTTTTAGGCCCTTCCCGGAGACAGTCATAGTTCCATGTGATCATTAACAAGCTTAAGAGAACAATTGCACAACACTGTTTTAAATTAATCAATCAGTCAAAGGCATTTATTAAGGAAAAGTTTGATGATTGTTGGAGCCAAAGCCTGTTTCTTCATCCTAAATTATCGTCATCAGTTAACCAGAAGCTCAAGGCAATGTTTGAAAGAATGCAAAGCAACATAATATTCATTTTTTTTCTTTTGGTGAGAAGGAAAAGATAAGTTGTACATAATTTGTGTTAGCGTTTACCTGAGAATGCTGAGCACCAACACCAGCAGCAGCACCATTGGGTCCTCTAAAGACGATGGGTACATTTATCTGTCCAGCAGACATGTAATTTGACTTCGCAGCAGAATTAATGATATGATCAATTGCCTGAAACAAGTCCAAAAAGATGATAGGATAGAGATAGTAAGATAAAAAACTGTCTGTGCAATTTAGTGTCAACAATGACGAGATGCCAAAAGAGAATAAATTCGATGATGCCTGGTAACATAATTGCATGATCCCATAACGCAGCAAATGATGCGTAATCAAGACAAGGAAAGAGGCAAAAATGTAGCATTAGAAAATAGAAAAGAAAACAAAGCTAACCTGCATTGAAAAGTTAAACGTCATAAATTCTACAACAGGCTTTAAGCCAGCATAGGCGGCACCAACTCCAATTCCAGTGAATCCAGCCTAAAACATGGTTAAGAGATTATTGTCAGAAATCTTCCCAATCTAGAGAAACATGGACATACAGATACCCAAGAAAATAATATAAGAAACCCAAACCTCGGTAATAGGGGTATCATAAACTCTCTCAGGACCATATTTCTCCAAAAGTCCTTTAGTGATCTGTGAGTGCATGATAAAAAATCCAGCATCAACTAAGGGCCAACAAGAGAAATTTAACTAGAAATTTCTATTTCCACCAGGCCAGATCATTCTGAGTTTCTAACCTTGTAAGCACCTTGATATTGTCCAACCTAAAAAAAAATAAAAAAATATGAAATATCAATATCTGACTATAAATGCTAGATGAAACCAATCATGTCAGCAGCAACTAACCTCTTCACCCATGACAAATACTTTAGGATCTGCAGACATTTCCTCATCAATTGCAGAATTTAGGGCATCTCTGACCGTCATCTACACAAGGATTAGCACACGGAAAATGTAAGTGACCTTAATAGTATTTTAGTATTTAAGGAACAACATCTTTCAGAAATATTGAACAAAGACTGAAGATTAAGTAAGGTTGATCAGTTTCATTTTACTCGTCAGCTCCAATAAGAACTAAAACTCTAGTGTATGTTACTATGTGAGTCCTCAAAACTCACCAATTTCAATGACATGAGTCACTAACAATTGTTCTATGTTTATCTATCTCTGCATTTCTGTCTATTTACAAACTATTGCTCAATAACCCCACATTCCAACATTCATCCATCAGTTAAGGGGAAAGTATAGAGATGATCTTCAAGAAGTTCAGGAGAAAATTGACCAAAATGGTCTTCCCAAGTTCATATAAAACTGATAAAAAGAGAGTTTTCCAGCAAACTTGAGAACACAAGGCCGCTGAATTCGCTGGAGACAATACCTCCTTTGATCCAGCTGCGTAGCTCCTTGCTGAAAGCAATGCGGATGGTGTCCTCCTAAGAGACTGTTCAAAATCCATTTTCAGGAAATCAGGAAATTTCGAAAGAGACAAAAAAGGAGAAATCGAGACTTGAGGAGAACTCTTAAATCGTTTCCTCTTACCAAGCCTCCATCAACGGCTCTTTGCCTCAAGATTCCCCACATTTTCTCTCTATCTGAAAACAAAATCAGCAGTATTCTAAGGTACGAATGATCAAAATCGCCATGGATCTAACAATAGTCAACTGATAGATAAATCATAATCCGGAGAAGACGAAGCGTATGAATCAGGGTAGATCGATAACGGAGAAGGAATTGATTACGTAAGCTTTGTACGATCTACCGCACCGGCGGATTCGGAGGAGAGAAGAAGAAGACGACTCAAAGCTTGAGCGAAAGGGTCCTTGCTGTGTTGTAACAACACACAGCACACGAGATTTTCAATTTGAATTACAGAAGCCGTACGATTAGGTATGATCGAGTGGTTGACAGTTTCGGATTATTACCTTTCCTTTTTCTCTTTTTCAACTACGGTTTGAACCGAGTTCGGTCTAAATTAGTAAATGGGGACGGAACTCGTTGGTAGGTTATATCGAGAACGTTTATTAGATAAGAGAATATTTGTCGGTTACAAAAGAGGAAATAAGCGGTGAAAGTAAGCCGGTACACCGAGAGTTAATCGGAAGAAATACAAGTCGATGAGAATCTAAAGGTATGAAACCCTAATTCTAGACGCCAAGTGTCTATGATTAAATGTCGATCCCCTTTCCGTCACCTCCTCCTCTCCTTTTATAACTGATTTTCCTTGCTTATGCCCTAAGTCGGTTGCCCTAATGGGCTTTTCTTCGTTGGACCAAATGGATGGGCTGGCGAGTTGAATCCCCGAGCCGAGCCGCTTTTACTCGCTCCTTCGAATAAAATAAGTTTGAAGTCAAATCTCTTAGTCGATCCTCTGCCGCCAAGCGAGCCGTCAGCCCCTAGATTAAATAGGCCAGGCCAGCTTTTATGTGGCCCTTGTGGAGGATGCAATCCATCTCCTACAATAAGTCCCCAGTTCACTTGTCAGTGGCGTAGCCATCTTCAGTGAATTTGTTGATCTTGTTCAGAGAACAAATGGTCTGGCGTGTCTAATTCGTCGTTTCCTCTGGGGCCGTATAACGAGTAAAGACTTAGCGAATATCTTATGTCGGGCAATTTCTAGTGAGTCGGCGCGATCAACTATAGCTTTTAGTCGTAAGTCGGCGCATTTATCGCTGATTGACTATAGCTTTTAGTCATTGGTCGTCGCGTTTGTTTCTTAACTTGCACTCTTTCTAACCGACTAATGCTTTTAATCGCGAGTTAGTGCGTTTGTTGCTTAACTTACGCTATTGCTGATCGACCGCTGCTTTTAGTCGCGAGTTAGTGCGTTCGTTGCTTAACATGTAGTCTTGCCGACCAAATACTGCTTTTAGTCGCCTCTCGCTGTGGAAAGATCACTTTTTCGTTTTGATCCTTTCTGACTTCGATCAATTGAACTAGTTAAGCGCATACCTTCTCTTTGTTTTTATCCAGAAGCAGAAGCATCACGAGGAGAGTTGTGGGTTTTTGTATTTTATCAAGGCCCATTTAGGCCTAATTAGACCAAATCATTATGATTGGGGAAACACGCCTCCTCTTCTCTTATAAATACTGGATCTCGTCATGACTCCATCATTCTCTTCTGCATTCACATGTACTTTCTCTCTCTCATTTTCTGCTTTCTTACTTCTCTCTCTAGACTTGTAGCGTTAGGCTAGGTTCAAGTTTATCGCGATCATGCCTTTGAAAGGAAAGTTGTCCCGCGAGCAGAAAGCAAAGGCGATTAGCGTCATATCGAGTCCGGTGAGTAAAATGTTTTAGATAAACTTACG